>OY755243.1:30348137-30578137 GCA_963576725.1 Azorinus chamasolen | reverse complement strand
GCACCATTCGTGTGTTGTAGATCACTCGGAGAGGGGATTCGTTTATTTTCAGTATTTGTCTTTTAGGGTAGGGTGGAATAAGTGTAAAGTTGGGCGTCCCTAAATCGGTTTAAACCCCCAGTGACACGTGTCGATGACCGTTTAAATGCGGCACTTCCATATCCCCGCTAAGTTTTGATTATGTTTTTAGGGTCTCTTTTTGTCTATGATAGGCATATATATATATTTACTGCTCTGTTTTGTAATGGCGCTGTTCGGGCGACTTGTGGTGTTTCCTGTTACATAACCAAACAAAGAAATTACATGTACTAATTCGGCGAGTTTGCGTATGTCGTTTCTGTAACGGTTTTGGAGCCCGATCGGATCAAAATAATTAAGTGTCTACTTAAACCATGTCGAGGGCAGACTCGTGCTGTTGTGGAAATTGTTGATAATAATAAATGGAAAAAACGTAGATATAGACTATATATTGTTTGAAGTTATAGTTTGCCCATATGTCGCCTAAATCAATCAACACCAAAACTTGTACACATATTCATATCATTGAAATAATGCTTACATACCATTTCCCACCAGCTTATACATATTCGGCTAAATATTAACGGTATCTGAATACTGCTAAATTCTTAGAAAACCGCCGACTTGATAAGAGATGGATAACTTCGTCAACTACACGGAAATCATTCGGCCAATTTCTGATATTGGAACAGCACTAAGAATATCAACTGTACATCGAATACGTCCGGTATGTATAATTTATTATACGACGGATTCCAGTGTATGGCGGACGTGTTTCCGTTTATTTCCGAGGTAATAAAAAATACTTTTTTGATTTCCCTACCATTATAATTTCAAGTGACACAGACTCCGGTTCTGAAGTTAATTTGTTACGCCAAATTAGCGAAACTATGCACAAAATACATTTTAAATGATGATGATAATAATAGTTATAAATTATCATTATTATTACTATTATTATTATTAACTGATTAATAAATCAATAATAACAATATTAATAAACGATAAAAGAAGTAAAATAAACTAAAATAAAAAAAATAAACTTAGCATACAAATCTACCAATCTGATAGTAGGAGTTCCTTCAAATGCAAAAGAAGCAATGCAAAAAGAGAAACATTTTCAGACCAGCTTTTTTTGAGCCTGTTCATGCGCAGTTATTAAAAGTGCAACACTACTCCCCCCCCACACCACAACACACACACACACACACACACACACACACACACACACACACACACACACACACACACACACACACACACACACACACACACACACACACACACACACACACACACACACACACACACACACACACACACACACACACACACACACACACACACACACACACACACACACACACACACACACACACACACACACACACACACACACACACACACACAGTCACACACAGACACACACATACACACACAGACACACACAGACAGACAGAAAGACACACACACACGCACGCACGCACGCACGCACGCACGCACACACGCACACACACAAATAAAAGAAATACAAAATATACAACAAGAATGCCAAGGCAATAATATAATTTAAATTTCTTCTTGTTAGGATTGCAAGTGATGAAAGAAGTGCAAATGACTGGCATTAAATGTGATTTGAAAATGAGGAAATGCCTGAAGTTAATTAATCAGGAATGCTAAATTGCAGTAAGTCGGGAATTACAGAGAATCTATAATTACGTTTTATTAATCAGCATGCTAAAGGTTAGAAATAGAAGTCATTAGAGCTATGAAGTATTGTTGGAGACACTGACCATTATCAGCCATAGCTATGAAGTATGTATTTTGAAGACCATGGCCATTATTAGCCAAAGCTGTGAAGTATTGTTCAAGACAATGGACATTATCAGCTATAGCTATAACGTATTGTTGAAGACAATGGCCATTATCAGCCATAGCTATGAAGTATTGTTGAAGACAATGGCCAATATCAGCCATAGCTATCACGTTTTGTTGAAGATCATGGTCATTATCAGCCATAGCTATGAAGTATTGTTGAAGACAATGGCCATTATCAGCTATAGCTATGAAGTATGTTGAAGACAATGGTTATTATCAGCCATAGCTATGAAGTATTGTTGAAGACAATGGCCATTATCAGCTATAGCTATGAAGTAATGTTGAAGATCATGGTCATTATCAGCCATCGTATTCAAACATTCATGAAGATTCGCTTAACCCAACCAATTTAAAATATTATCAAATGGGAAAGTGAATTCAGTTTGAACATTTCCCATCAGTATCCAGTCGTTTAAGAGCATTCTTAAGAACTGTGAGTTTATGCACGTCACAAAATGGTTACATGCAGTATTAAATAAAAAATTATATATATGCAAAAACAATAAAATTGATTTTGTTCACCAGGTGTCATCAAACTTTATTGAAACTAGACGAGTCTAAATGGCATCAAATTTATAACGACATGTATATTGGCAATAACAATTAATACAGTGCTTATCGCAATAACATCTAGCTTGCTTTGCACGAATTTTTTCAAAGATAACCCCATGACACCCTGATTGTTTTGTGCCTACGTCTTCCATTAAAGAGTAGTAAACTTATCTTCAGTGATCATTCCAATAGAAATTGTTGGTCCTACAGACAGTAGCTTCACGTTGGAATATAAAATTTACAGAAACATCCAAAACAAGTAATCTGCATTACATTCGCAATGTAAGTAGCTACCACATGTTTTTAAAAACCAATCTTTCTTTATAGACTAAACAAAGTAAACAGGCTCTACTGTAGCTTAGTTCAAATACAAGTGGAGCGTGTCGCAGAAAAATATCTTAATTCTATTTGTTCGAGGCATTTTCCAATAACAATTGTTTTGCAGCAATTCTTAATGTCAGATATGACGTCAAACAACCACTACATATCACCTATAGCCACCAGCAAATGTCTTGGCATTTAACGACAGTTCTAATGATTAGCATAATTGTTCTCGGTGCGCTCGTGTTATTAAACGATATTAACTTACTAAATTTCACCTTTGAATGCGGGAAATAAGGTGGCTGGTAATTGCAAAACGTGTATAAATAAGGTGGCTGGTAATTGCAAAACGTGTATAAATAAGGTGGCTGGTAATTGCAAAACGTGTATACGCGGGTTATCGGTCTCTCCAGTGCTTTATTTCTTCTAGGTCATATTTTACACTCATGAGAAGCCTGATTTTACTATTATTATTATAACCGTTATTATCATTATTTTTTCTTTATTATTATTATTTCAGTGTTCTCCAATATAGCATACGTAGTATCGGCAATGGGGCTATTGGAACACCCCACGCCAATCTTGTATATTCGCTGTAGTAGTAAAAGATGTAATCGGTATAGAATACAACAAGAAAAGCATTGATGCAAAGCATCAACGGGCGCGAATTACTGAATAGTGAATAATAATCAAATGTGTTTTATTTAATATATTTTCAACAAAATGTCTGTATAACTCCTATGGCAAAATTCTTCAGTGTCACCACCAAGGGTCCTTGAAACAGCAGCCATTCCAGTCAGATGGCTCTAGTTATACAACAACCCTTTCAGTCTCACACTGGACACCTAATCCACTATCTTGTTAAATATTCATGTAAGAAATAATGACATCGTGAACATTTATTACCTGATGTTTTATAATCGTATAAGCACACGTATATCCGATTTCTAATCTGTACATTTTCTCAAGTTCACAACTCATTGCAGGTCTAAAGTAATGCTGAAAACTCCTGTAGTTTAATCAGCCGTCACGGTCTTACCCCTGGATCTCTTTTAAAAAGCAGCAATTTCAGTCGTATGGCCATAGTAACCAACAAAGGCTCTTCAGTTCCGTGCCCCTGATCCTTTAGAAACTCATTTTAGTTGATTTTCCATCGAAGTATCTTTACTTATTAAGCCCGGCCCATTTTTTAAACGGTTGTCATAAGCGTACTGCCCGAATGCGAAAGTTGTCGGTTCCGCAACATCTTTCGGGGGATCACCACCCTTAAGAATTTATAATCTTCACAACAGCAGGTGTTAAGTGGTTGTGTGGCGGCCGTAAAACGTCGCCCCGTACTTCATTCTCAGTGTTGTTATACCTTCTGATCCTTCGAGATCATGAATTTCAGTACGTCTTGTTCTGAAAATTGAATACCGCTTAAGCCAGTGCTAGGGGGCGTGAGCAGTGTTGCACTTTCAATTACTGCTCATGAACAGACTCAATAAAACCGAGTCTGCAATTTTCTCTTTTTGTGTTGCAATTTTTGCTTTCGGGGGATCACCACCCTTCAGAATTTATAATCTTCACAACAGCAGGTGTTAAGTGCTTGTGTGGCGGCCGTAAAACGTCGCCCCGTACTTCATTCTCGGTGTTGTTATACCTTCTGATCCTTCGAGATCATGAATTTCAGTACGTCTTGTTCTGAAAATTGAATACCGCTTAAGCCGGTGCTAGGGGGCGTGAGCAGTGTTGCACTTTCAATTACTGCTCATGAACAGACTCAATAAAACCGAGTCTGCAATTTTCTCTTTTTGTGTTGCAATTTTTGCTTTCGGGGGATCACCATCCTTCAGATTTTATAATCTTCACAACAGCAGGTGTTAAGTGCTTGTGTGGCGGCCGTAAAACGTCGCCCCGTACTTCATTCTCAGTGTTGTTATACCTTCTGATCCTTCGAGATCATGAATTTCAGTACGTCTTGTTCTGAAAATTGAATACCGCTTAAGCCGGTGCTAGGGGGCATGAGCAGTGTTGCACTTTCAATTACTGCTCATGAACAGACTCAATAAAACCGAGTCTGCAATTTTCTCTTTTTGTGTTGCAATTTATGCTTTCGGGGGATCACCACCCTTCAGAATTTTTAGTCATTTCCTCAGCTGTTATCGTTAATAATCTTTCCGTTGCGGTATTAATTTTTTTATTAGCCCTGACCTTAGGAGAAATAATTTTCTTCTTTTTTCATTTCCAAAATACAAACAGTTCTACACTTAGTGTTGCTGGTGACAAGGTCGAGTACATCAGATGACAAACGTACATTATGATATGTATTTAATGCAATTGCATGTCAAAAGATCAGACAGTAACCGCTAATGGACTATCCAAACACACGCACATACACGAGATGAACACAGAAAACACCAACAAACACAAGGACTAGAGATAAACATTCCACAATGAACAAAATCACAAGTACAAAGACACAAGACAAGCAAAATCAAGGGTGACAAAGAGAGTACCGTCTTAGCACGGTCAGTAGCAATATCATCACTGGGGGTTAAACCGATTTACGGACGTCCTAACCTCACCCTTCTGTCAAAGTCACCCAGCTTTACAAAAAGTGTAAATAAAGGTATCCCCGCCGTACTTACCCACAACATAGAAGGCGGTAAACACATGACAATATGTAACACATAGCATAATAACTGTGAAAATCCGTCAAATATGTACTCAATGACATTGCTGAAGTCAGAGCATCTGCAGGGAAGCCGTCAAGGGCACGACAGGGAAAAAGTAATACACGAGTCTGGTAAGCTCATCCCGTATCTGAGTTTAAGAGTATACCATCATAGAGTACTACCATCGGCCTGTCATCGCGCAAGCAAAGAGGGAAGCGTAACTACCGACTGTAAAAGGGTCGATAACCAAACATGCAGTGCGTTGCAATATAATGGGATCATAACCTTTCTTCTTAAAGATTTTAATGCGTTTTATAAACAAATCATGAAAGTGAATATGACCATAAACCATATTTTCACAATTCTTGATAAATCAGCCCTCCTATCAGTGAAATTCCCTCGAAAGCGTTCAACATATATATGCGGGGCTCTGAGACTCACGTGCCAACTAGACCCTCTCGGTGACCACTCGTTCCATAAAGTGCACACTCTCTAGAAGACCGCTGTTGGTCGACCAACAACCACACCTAGAGATATCGAACTCACTGTTTTACTCTGCACAACTCTGTTACAACATACTCCAACGGCTGTCCTTTTAGAGAGGGGAACAGGATGGCCTCTCACATACACGAAACGTCTTTGTACGTCGGCGGCTTGTACCTACTCACACTAATGATGTTCGTAGGCGTCATTGTACCTACATACAATTTATTCATGTACATAGGCGTCTTTGTACTTACACACATGATTCATGTACGTAGGCGTCGATGTATCTACACACACTATTCATGTTGACCTGGACCCTGACCCATATGCAGAATACATAATGAGAGAGATGACGCTATATAAATAAAACTCCCTCGGTAAATCATAAAGAGTAGTATATATAATGGGGGTTCTGGCTCACTATCTCAATATTCCTTAAATCACAAAATAAGGCACTATAACGAGGTTCTAGACCACTATCTTTTTCAGACTTAAAAAAATTCAAGCACTATTTTCAAACATGTAAGATATAGGCCCTGGTCCACCCCTTAGACCGGGGCTTAAAAAGCTTACCAATCTCACTACTAATGTTGGGCCGGTGTAATGAGGAAAAGTGACCCCCGTAGTAGAGTGACTGGGGGTCGATTTATTTACGTATATACTTCTATGACCCCCTCCCCCGGTTATAGTACTATGACCGGGGGAGTCGTAGTACTATGACCCCCTTTACATATAAAATCTGACCCCTCATATAACAAACTGACCCCATAGTAGATCGACCGGGGGTCGAGTTATTATATAGTACTTTGGCCCCAGTTATAGTACTATGACCGAGTGAGTCATAGTACAGTGACACCCCTTACGTATAAGAAACTGACCTCACATACGAGATAACAAACTGATCCTAAAACGTGTGCATAAAAGTGAAGTAAACTCCTACTTAGTTATCATTATAAATGTCTCCACCAAATGTATATGGAGCATACTGTTTTTGCCAGAGTTGTCCTTCCTTCTGTCTGTCTGTCACTAATTTTGCAGCACGCGTAACTCAAAATCTGTTAAGGTTAGAATCTTGAAACTTCACAGAAATGTTGCCCGGCATGAGTTGCTGTGTACCTTCATATTTTCATTTCTCCCCCTGGTAGTTTTCGACTTATTGTCACTGAATAGTTTGAATTTGCCATAATTAATGACAAATTTTGCGGCAAGCATAACTCAGCAACCGTTTAGACAAGATTCTTTAAACTTTACAAGAATGTTGCCCAGTATGAGTTACTGTGCACCTCAATATTTTCAGTTCCTTCTTTCTGATAGTTTTGGAGTTATTGGCCCTGCCAAGTTGGACTTCATTCTCAGTGTTGTTATATTTTCTGGTCCTTCGGGATCATTAGTTTTGATGTTATTTGTTTTGAAAATTCACTACTGCTTAAGCCGGTGCTAGTGTTGCAGTTTTAATTACTACTCATGAACAGACTCAATAAAACCGAGTCTGCAATTTTCTCATTTTGCATTTTTACTTTTGCTTTCGAAGGATCACCCATTTTCAGAATATTTGTCATAGTTTATTACAAACTTTGAGCCACACATATCTCCGAATTTAATATGGCCAGAGTCTAGAAACTTCACGTGCCCATCGCGAATTATTTTGCACCTTTATATTTTCAACTCCCCGTCCCTGGTTATTTTGGAGTTGTTGCCCCTGATAAGTTGGAATGTGTTATAGTTTATTACGAACTTTGAGTCACACATAACTAACTCTAAATCTAATAGGGCTAGTCTTGAAACTTCACAGAAATGTTGCCCAGCATGAATTGTTGTGAACCTTTGTGTTTTCAGTTTCCTCTCCCTTGTTATGTTGAAAGGTATTGCCCTTGATTAGTTAAAATATGCGTTAAAATAGTTAAAAATCTGATGATTTGTACATTTTCAGTTGTGTCAATTCAATATTTTGTTTTTGTCAGTAGTTACATAAATGAAAACTAAGATGACTATTCTTGATCTACATACTTTGCGTATAACTTCTGGTAAACATGCCATACTTTCTTCCTTATCAATATCTTCATTAAAAGAATTTGGCGAGCAAGCCGATAAAATCGTTTTAGATTAGATCCTCTCATAGGAACGGCTAGTTTGATACTAGGCTTTACTCTACATGTTCTCAGACCACACATTGACAAATTATCTGAACACCAAAACTGATTCTTTTTGAAAATCCCTTTTATTAATAAAGGTATCGATTTTATTGACCTCCAGAGACAAAAATGTAAATGACACTATTCCTAAATACTTTAAAAATACAGAACCACCAATTATCTGCTACAAATATAACAAATCAATCAGAATACAATTTTTAACTATTATAAGATTGTTGCCGACCTTAATATTGATGATAATATATTCCTGATAATTGAGATTGCGCCACCTGAAAGTTTTGCTATTCTCCGGCTGGTCATGTGACTACTGGTAACTTCGAGATAATTAAAGATAAACGTCTACGATCTCGTCTTAATAAAGGTCCAAAATATAGAATACCATCTTTGATAGTTTTTAACTCTTGTCGAGGTCAGATTGCTGAGGATTTACACAATTTTAGTATTAAATGGTGTCGTAGAGAACATGTTGAGTCTAATGCTCTTTCAAATTGGAAAAAAACTAATTTTTTATATAATTAACAAGCGCATTTCATTCTATAGCTCAAATGAGCACCTTCTTCCACATAAGCCTGGAATTTCTTTTAGAAATCTTAAAAAGGGTTTACAGGATTTCCACTCAAAATACGTCTTTGTTCCTGCTGTCATTGAATACTGTCATTATTATTTGACGATTGCATTATATCGACGTCTTGAAGCAGGAAATTATCTTGCATCCAGTGTAAGCATGTACGATTTTTCTACTCTGTACACAACTCTTCCCCATATTTTAATTATGGATAAGCTTACTAACTTAATCCAGAAAGTATTTGCCCGGGAAAAAACATCATTGCTGGCATGTAATGCTGAAAATGAAATATTACACCAAATGGACTTGCTCAGAAGTTTGCGAATCACTAACCTTTCTTTTGGATTACATATTTGTACGTTATGGGAATGCTATATACTGTCAGCTAATTGGTATTCCTATGGGTACGAATTGTGCACCACTTGTCGCAGATTTGTTTTTGTACTGCTATGAGAGAGATTTCATGTTGCGTTTGAATCCACCATCACAAGAAGATGTTATAAAAGCCTTCAATGAAACTTCACGGTATTTGGATGATATATTTAACTTAGATAACCCTTTCTTTGATACTCTGATTCCTACAATTTATCCTAAAGAACTCATATTGAATAAAACTAACCCGTCCGACAATTATGCAGCTTTTCTTGATCTAGACCTTAAAATTGATAATGGAATTATTTCTTCTAAAATATATGACAAAAGAAAAATTTTGATTTTAATATTGTAAATTTAGCTCATCTTGACGGAGATGTTCCCCGTGCCCCATCGTACGGGGTTTATATATCTCAACATATTCGTTTTGCTAGAGTTTGTTCATCTATTGACGATTTTAACAGTCGAAATCTCATTATAACTGAAAAGCTGCTTAAGCAAAGATATAGATACCATAAACTAAGAAAAACTTTCTCTAAATTTTACTATCGAAATCTCTCACTTATTGGCAAGTACCCTTCTCTTGCTGAATTTTAAAATACATTTCTCCTTCTTTACCCATGCCCTGTTGTATAATTACATATATCTTCACTGTGTACAAGTATTTCGCAGTGTTATCACTGCTGTTGAGTGCACCGGTTGCACAATCAACTTGTAAATAGTGCAGACCCTGATGAGACAGCTCCTGCAGGAGCTGTCTCATCTGGGTCTTCATTATTTACAGGTAGGTATATTGACGTGAATAGCAAGCGAAGGGTCAAGACGTAATTTGCGCTTAATATTATCATTTCTACGTTTACCATGTGATCTGCTTTTACGTTTTCTAATTGAAAATATTGAGAAAATATCGATATTAGGATCTTTAGATATAAAACCACTTTGGTAAATTCAAGCCCAACGGAAAAGGTGTTTGTAATTTTTTAATCCAGTCTAGCTCTGTGATAAAACGAGCTTTAGATTTAAAACTACTTGTAGTATAAGAATCATAATAAATTTGCTCTACTGGTTGAACCGAAACATGTTTAAATGAATGTCCTGTATGACGAAAATGCTGGTAAAGAAAGTTGCGAACTTTTTTGGTATGAGAATGATAATTATGTTCTCGAAACCTTGTTTTTAAAGAACGACCCGTCGGACCCACATACTGAATACCACATCGTGGCGCATGTTAAGTTATAACATATATACTGTTTGACGAATTTCAGTCTACATCAGAATTAATCTTCCCACTAAACACTCTACCATTTACAAGAGATTTAGTATTTGGTAAGTCCTTTGTTTACATTTTGGCTTTGGTAAAGTTATTTAGCTGAGACCTTTTACTCGTGGTTTTGTTGACCGTTTTGTATATTTCACCATTGTACATGAATTTGATTTCATTTAAATGTATATCTTATACTAACATGTTCTTAATTTGGGGGCAAATATAAGTGAAAAGGGTATTGGACATTGAGTCGACCTATTCGAATAATTTCATGTAGACAGAGAGGAGAGTAAACTCAATCCGCAGTCGGAACAATTTTAACTCGGATATCAATCATTCTTCGGATTCTCACGGGGTTTTTTGTTTACTTTTTGCAGACATTTTTTCTAACAAAGATCTCAAAATCACTCATGAAAATCATTTTAAGGGTTTTCAAGGGTTTTAAAGACAATTTAAGGGTTTTTCAAGACAAAATACTATTTTCAAGGATTTTTCAAGACAGACATCAAATTCAAGGGTTTTTCAAAGTATGTGCGAATCATGTGTAAGTATGGGAGTTTGTATGCATATTTAGCAGTATTTATGTGAAGTGATTGATGGAATTTGTGGTGAATTTCGTATGGTATGTCAGTGTGTTTCAGCAAATGAAAAACATTGATCTGTGACGTAATGTGTATTATTGGTGTCATACACGGATATTATGCATCATGGCTTATTAAAACATTCCCCCGTGTCTGCTGTCAATTATACAGTCATGTTTTCCCCATGTATTTGTTAATTAAAAGTACTAAACAATATTGCTCCCTCTTTTTCTTTTATCCTGCTTAAAGACAAGTTAGGCAGCCATTTTACGCTTGCGTAAAAGCTTGCTTGTTTAAAGACCTTCGAGATCATGAATTTCAGTACTTCTTGTTCTGAAAATTGAATACCGCTTAAACCGGTGCTAGGGGGCGTGAGCAGTGTTGCACTTTCAATTACTGTTCATGAACAGACTCAATAAAACCGAGTCTGCAATTTTCTCTTTTTGTGTTGCAATTTTTGCTCTCGGGGGATCACCTCCCTTCAGAATTTAGTTCAACCTGTACAACACGTTTTATATGATAAAGATACAACTAATAGTTTTATATGATAAAGATACAACTAATAGTTTTATATGATACAGATACAACTAATAGTTCAACCTGTCCTGTAACCGTCCTAGCTTTTCTGCTGGAAGGTTTCCCAGGTTCTATTAAAACTTACATATTTAGGCAGTAGAAATCAAAACTCAAGAGTGTCTAGGGGATACTATAATTTATTTAGTTCTCTTTCAATACCTTGTTATTTCAAACCAAAATACATACAGTGGACAGCCATAGTCAATTATATGAAATGCCTAATGTTGCTTTTGCACCCTGAAGATTAGAAAGAAAGAAACGGAAGAATAAGAGGGAGAGAAAGTGGACCTGTTCTGACGGGAGGTAAGATATACCTTTGGCTGTCCTGAACAAAAGCCGCTGAATCTTCTAAAACAGCTCCTTATATAGGTACTTGGCTGCATTGAGCATGTTTTTCCCATGATTGTTAACAAACTAGCAAGGAGGAGCTTTGCAAATGTACCTGTAAGGCTATATATAAGTTTAAACAAAACAATACACAGGTGTATATAACTAAACATATCTAAAAACCAATAATACTTGTTAAACAAACCTCTTTGATATAACATAGTCTGGGTAGCAAACAGTAGGAAAGTCACGATAGTACTGACTTGTTCTTAAGTAACATGGTAAAGTAAGCCAAACTAAACATCAAAAGGTAGATTAAAGTTGAATATGTTTGAGATCAGTACCTAAACAGTAATCATAAAATAGAGATAAAGTGATTCCTGCTACATTCTCCTCACCTTAAGACCAAATTTTGAAAATAATTTGTCCAATAAATTGATAGCAGAAATCAAACTATTAATTCTTAAGTAATTTGATCTCAAATGCCATACCTAAATTATGCTAGGTAGAATAAAGTAAACCTTTAAGTACAAAAGAGATTTCTGGCCATATACGGTTCTGCCTTGTTCTAAAAGAATATAAAACATGAAAACCCAACAAGTTAATAATATACTGTTGAAAGCAGACTTAACTTAAATACACTTATGTATTCTTCAAAATTTAGCTAGAATTAAGCCAAATTTCAAAGAAGCCATCAAATGAATAAACATCTTAAACATTCAAATTTATTAATAGTTTACTAAACACACAATACTGAGGAAAGTAAAACAAAACATGGATACTGTAAACACTTAAGTTTGAACACATAGGATATTTGAACACACAAGTTATCACAAAGTCCGCTGTTGTTGTTAATGTTTCCTAAATTTTTGTTGAAAAAAGTCCTAAAAATCCTTTTTCCGTTTAAACTTCTTCCCAACCACATCCTCACTGTTGTTAAAAAACACCTCCTCGTCTCTACAAACTCCTCCCTCGCTCACAAGTTTGACTCCAGGGGTATCTGTGTTACCTCGCTTCCTGGCCAAACGAACCCTATGATTTATATAGTAGGGGCGTGTGTCCCCTGGCGGTATAAAGTTTTTGATCACAACACACTTTTTTGACCACCCACCGTCCATCTTGTGGGTGAGACGCTGGTGGCGTTTCACATTATCCACTCTACCAAATTCCTTTGTACAGTTTGGGCAGGTGTAAAGGATTATGGTTTCTAAGTGTTTCGCCGACCAGTGTTTCATAAACGAAGGATGACTGTTAAAGGGTCCAGCTCCACAGTCAAGAACCGGGCAGCTGGTGGGCAGGCCTGGCCAATCCAGACCCCGCTCCCCTGCCGTGAAAATAGCCACCTCATCTGTCACGCCATCTAAAATGGTTGGGGTATCCATCTAAAATTGTAAAACAATTTATAATTTGAGGAATAAGATTTGTCACTTGTCCTGAGCCGAACATGCATAAACTTTCAGGATAGTTTCCATTGTAGAACAAGTCTAGGCATTGGCAAAGAGTATGTTATAGGTTACAACAGATAACCTTTTACAGAACTCTTGCAATAATGCAGTTCGCAAAGCAATAAATCATTCATTCAAAGAACTAATTGTTAAACCATTAATTTGATTAATTAACAAAACTTAATTAACAACATTTAGAATATCAGAAGCTACATGGTTTCTTTATGCTGTTAAAAACTGAACGTGAAGGATTTGAAACAACTATCCTGGGCCGGGCTTACATAACTTTCCAGGATAAATCCCATAGCAGGGCAATTTACTCCATGTGTACAAAATGGCTAAATTCCCTAGGCATCAGAATTGGTAAAAGACACTGAACAATATAGGATAAAGCAAATATCCTTTTGTATTACAGTAAGTCATTACCAATACGAAGATGTTTCCCGTAAGTAAATTCAAACTCCCTTGCATTCAAATTTTCATTGACATTTGAAAATAGCATAATCTGTCTTTTCTTAAACCACATATTTAAATTAGTATTATGAATTCAACAATAGTATAAATCAAATTATACTTAACAGTGTATGGTCGTTTATTAAACTAAAACGAGAGTGGAAAGAAAGATTGAAGAAAGATGATAACATATAGGGTGCAAAAGTGGGTACTGTTTGTATAATTGTTATTATATTAATACCCAAACCGCATGTCAAGAAGGTGTGGTTTAAAACAAACCATTATCATTCATTTAAAAAAATGGAAATTAGTTCTAGCCATTATATTCATACAAATTTAAAGAGTGATATGCAGAGTATGGCGTATAGCTATTAAACTTCCCCAAATTTAGGTGTGTATCTAGAATACGAGCATTGTAACAACTCAGTTTATTCCCTGAGTTATAAAGCAAAAGTATTAACTAGCAACATTATCAACTTATGATATCCAAAGAAAACTATTTGCACAAACCCTTATAGGATTATGAGAAAAGAAAATTACATGCATAGCCACTGCATGTATCTTTCAGAAACTGTACATCAGACAAATTATAACATTGACTGTACAACCTTTGTAAATGCACAAATTTCCTACAAGATTTATGCAAAAATGCAATAACTTTCTTTTTAAAACATAATACAAACAATTAATTAAAGAGCACAACAAATTTGCTCTTTTGAAACAAAACACAGCAGAGTCTACTTGTACTCTATTTACACAGAAATTGGATTCTCACTCGGGTGAAACTATAACTTTTGGCTTTACTCTACGCCCTCCCCTTGTGACGTAGGGTGTTATATGAAGAGTCTCAGTTTCACTGACTACACCACTGGACCCTAAATTTGCATCTGTAAGATCTACACAATCAGCAACGCGTTCTTCCTATCTACATGACATGACTTCAGATGATCTACATGTACAACAATGACTTTTGAAGTACTGACATGCTGTATCTGATAGGTTACGTCAGATATTTGAGATAAAACCTTGTAGGGACCAACCCAGCCTAAACCTAGCTTTGCTTTTGCTGTGGGAGGATACCATCTCCAGACTAGACTACCAGTAGTGAACCGTCTTGGCTTTAAGCCTTTGCTATAGGCTTTCTTTTGCCGAGAGGCCGCTACCGTAAGATTTTCAGAAGCTATGTTAAAAGTATTTTCGATGGACTGTTTCAACCATTCAACATACTCTGATGGGCAAAGCATCGTTTTTCTGTCGGGAGTATCTCCAAACATTACATCTACTGGAAAATTGAGCAGAGGAGATAAGTCACCGAGAAGCTTTCGGGCTGGACCCCTTAGACTCATGATTAGCTGTTGTGATTTTTCTGAGTTACTCCAATTGTTCCACCTTGCTACATTTTCAAAATGAACTAAGTAGTCTCGCCATTCTGATGTTTTGCCATCAAACTTATCTGGCTCTTTTTGTTTCCTGACTGAAGTGTTTTGAACATCTGTTTGGTTTAACGGAACGGGTGGTTGATATGGTAAAGCATATGTCAAACCAGCAGTTTGGGGTGTCATACTAGTAATTTGTGATGTCATACCAGCATTTTGATGTGCCACACCAGCATTTTGATGTGTCATACCAGTAGTCTGAGGTGTCGAACCAGTAGTGTGATGTGTCATACCAGTCAATGGAGGTGATTGGTAATGCAAACTGTGAGGTACTTCTGCAGACTGAGATGTGTATTGAGGTAAACTATGTGTCAAACCTGCTGTTTGATGTGTCACACCAGTAGTTTGAGGTGTCAAAGCAGTAGTGTGAGGTGTCATACCAGTCACAGGAGGTGATTGGTAATGTAAACTGTGAGATAAATCTGTAGACTGAGATGTGAGTTGAGGTAAACTATGTGATAAACCTGCAGTTTGAGACGTCATATCAACAGTTTGAGGGCTTTGATAATGCAGACTATGTGATATATCTGCAGACTGATATGAATGTTGCGGCACACTATGTATCAAACCAGCTGATTGAGATGGAATACAAGTAGTAAGGGATGGCTGATGTGAGAGCATGTGTGTCTTTGAAGTATCACGCAAAGGATCTGGAGCCAACTGTTGTGACAATGTATGAGGCATTTCATCATTGTATGGATTCTGATTGTTTAAAGTGTTGGCATACAAGTTGCCATTACTACACTTTTGTGACAGACTAAAGTGATTTTGAGATTGTCCCTGACTAAGGTTTGACAGGTGGTTTGTGTTTTGAGAATACCCCTGTCCATGTGCAGAGGCAACAGAGTGTACATGTGTGTGTGTACATGGCTTATACTCAACAGGTGTATGTCTATTATAATCATTTAAAAATTGCTGTGACAAGCCAAAGTTATTATGCCTAAGATCCTGTTCATTATTGGAGAGGCTATTATTTCTGGACTGAGGTAAGCTCTGCTGTGTTGTATTGCACACAGGTTCAGTGTTGGAATTACATGTACTGTTTTGTGGCCTGAGGTCTGTTGGTGTGCACGTGTAACTGGGTGTCCCATCTGTGTAATGATTTTGTGAGTTTGGACAAAGTGGTTTATGTAATTTTGCATTGAGGGCTGGGTGTAAGGGCATGAAGAAAGTTTCATCCAAAGGAGATTCCATGTTAGGGCTGGACAATGCATGTGGTGTAGAGAATTTGACTGTAAGTCTGTTATCTTCCATATCCTCAGTTATCTTAAAATACACACAACAAAATGAAAAGAAAGGCAACTAGAGGTTTGTTTTTGTCACAAAAACAGATGTCTCCCCCTCCCATTCTCTTTCCAATACACAAGTGTAATGTCTGTGACTCCAAACTTATCAGGGTCTAATTTTAAGTCATCAGGGGCAATAACTCCAACATTATCAGGGGGAGACAATTCAAAAACCCAGGGTACACAACAACACATGCTGGTCAACATTCCTGTGAAGTTTGGTGACTCTAGTACTAGTGGTTTCAGAGATACGCACGACACAAAGTAAAGTTTCTTTTATTTTAAGTCATAAGGGGCAGTAAATCCAAAGTTATCATGGGGAGACAATTAAAAAACCCAGATGCACAACAACTCATGCAGGTGAACATTCCTGTGAAGTTTGGTGACTCTAGCCCTACTGGTTTCAGAGATACGTGCAGCACAAAGTTTCTCTAATTTTAAGTTATCATAATTATCAGGGGCAATAACTCAAGAATTATCAGGGGGAGACAATTCAAAAATCCCAGATGCACAACAACTCATGCAGGTGAACATTCCTGTGAAGTTTGGTGACTCTAGCCCTACTGGTTTCAGAGATACGTGCAGCACAAAGTTTCTCTAATTTTAAGTTATCATAATTATCAGGGGCAATAACTCAAGAATTATCAGGGGGAGACAATTCAAAAATCCCAGATGCACAACAATTCATGCAGGTCAACATTCGTATGAAGTTTGGTGACTCTAGTCCTAGTGGTTTCAGAGATATGCACCACACTAAGTATAGTTTGTCTAATTTTAAGTCATCAGGGGCAGTTACTCCAAAATTAGCAGGGGGAGACAATTCAAAAATCCCAGATGCACAACAACTCATGCTGGTCAACATTCCTGTGAAGTTTGGTGACTCTAGCCCTAGTGGTTTCAGGGATATGCACCACACTAAGTAAAGTTTGTCTAATTTTAAGTCATCAGGGGCAGTAACTCCAAAATTAGCAGGGGGAGACAATTCAAAAACCCCAGGTGCACAACAACTCATGCTGGTTAACATTCCTGTGAAGTTTGGTGACTCTAGCCCAACTGGTTTCCGAGATACACACGACACAAGTTTGTGACGGACAGACGGACATACAGACAACTCTGGCAAAAACAATATGTCTCCCCATAAATGGGGGAGACATAATTCTGCTAAACAAGTTTTACCAACTACCTAAAAAAAAAAAAAAAACGGACGAGCCCCCAAAATGTAACCGTCCTAGCTTTATGCTAGAAGGTTTCCCAGGTTCTATTAAAACTTACATATTTAGGCAGTAGAACTCAAAAGTGTCTATGGGATACTATAATTTATTTAGTTCTCTTTCAATACCTTGTTATTTCAAACCAAAATACATACAGTGGACAGCCATAGTCAATTATATGAAATGCCTAATGTTGCTTTTGCACCCTAAAGATTAGAAAGAAACAACTTTTCTAACTCACCAAAATACAGCTGAACTTCCAAACTACTAGCATAGTAATTTTTTTATCATGCAACTCCAAGAAAAATGGAGAAAATGAAGAAAAAGAAAGATTGCTAAAGCGGTTTCGTCCCCTGAATGAAAATACATGCAAGTACGAATTACGTGACGTCATATTGGCATGCAGTGACGTCATCGACTTTTACAACATAAACAAACCCGGCCCCGAGGTTATAAAACTTATAACAAACTCTGTGCTCAAAACTCAGAATTTTTCTCAGCTCAAAACACTTCAGCAAACATTTTATATATAGCCAGTTTTTGCATACATAATATTTAATGTAAAAATATGCCCAAATGAGGTTACTAGAATTAGTTAAAGCGTGTTATGTAAAAAGTATAGTCTGTAGTAGAAACTGAGTTTTGAGCACAGAGTTCTTTTTAAGTTTTATAACCTCGGGACCCGATTTAATCCTTTTATATGGACAGATAGTTGAGACAAAGGTGAGAAAATGTGTTAATTTGATGTTTATGTTTAATTATGCCTTTTTCGTCCTTCTGTTTTCCTCCTTTTGGCTGAACCAAACTTGCATTCCAGTCGGGTCAGTACACATGCACTATACCTCACAAAATACAGCGTCGACGTGGAAAATATTATGCTAGTAGGAAGTGACTGTATTTTGTGACGTTGCATGATATGTATCAAACTAGCCGTTCCTCACAAAATACAGCGTGCTTGCATGTATTTTCATCCAGGGGACGAAACCGCTTTAGCAATCTTTCTATTTCTTCATTTTTTCCAATTTTCTTGGTGTAAAAGAATTACTATGCTAGTAGTTTGGAAGTTCAGCTGTATTTTGGCTCTTGAACTTCCAAACTACTAGATCTAGCATAGTAATTCTTATTTAAAGATTTACTCTACATGTTCTCAGACCACACATTGACAAATTATTTGAACACCAAAGATTCTTTTTGAAAACCCCTTTTACGAGAATAAAGGTATTGATTTTATTTACCTCCAGAGTACATTCAGAGACAAAAATGTAATTGACACTATTCCTAAATACTTTAAAAATACAGAACCGCCGATTATCTGCTACAAATATAATAAACCCATCAGAAATACAATTTACAACTATAATAAGATTGTTGCCGATCTTAATATTGATGATAATATTCCTGATAATTGAGATTGCGCCACCTCAAATTTTTGCTATTCTCCGGCTGGTCATGTGATTACTGGTAACTTCGAGATAATTGGAGATAAACGTCTACGATCTCTTCTTAATAAAGGTCCCAAAATATAGAATACCATCCTTGATAGATTTTCACACATTTCATTTTAAACGTCAAATGAAAACCTTCCGCCTAAACCTAGAATTTCTTTTAGACATCTTAAAAAGAGTTTGGATACAGGAGGAGCTTACCAGACTCATGTATTATTTTTTCCCTGTCGTGCCCTTAACGGCTTACCTGCAGGTGCTCTGACTTCAGCAAAGCCATTGAGTACATATTTGACGGATTGTCACAGTTATTATGCTATGTTTTACATGTTGTCCTGTGTTCACCGTCGTCTATGTTGTGAGTAAGTCCAGCGGGGATACCTTTATTTACAATATTTGTAAAGCTAGGGTGACTTTGAGAGAAGTGTGAGGTTAGGACGTCCGTAAACCGGTTTAAACCCCCAGTGGTGTTTTTGCTGCTGACCGTGCCAAGGCGGTACTCTCTTTGTCACCCTTCCTTTTGTTTGCCTTGCGTCTTTGTGCTTGTGGTTTGTTCATGTTGTGGAACGTTTGTCCCTGTTTCTTGTGTGTCTTTTGGTGTTTTCTGTGTTCATTTCGTATGTGTGTGTGCGTGTGCGTTTGGGTGTGTGGTTGTGTGTGTGTGTGTGTGTCATGCTGTCTATCGGTGTTTTGGTGGTGGTTGCGTCTTGCATGTGGCTTTGCCTGCTTGACTTTACTACTTTTCCATTTACAGGATTTCGAATAATAATAATAACGGAACGAGGTCGGTTGGCTCAAAGTACTAAGGTTATGGCCGGAGTAGCGGTGTCCAATTACGCGGAATCGTAATGCGAGCAAATTAATAAAAGTCCGATATAGTTAAAGGAACGGAGAAGGGGAGAGTTGGATAGTCAGGATCCTAACCGATGTAGAGCGGCTTTAGGGTGGATCGAGGTCGGAACGATCGCCAGTCCGTATAGGGTCGTACTTCTAACCGTAGGTTAGGTTGGATCTAACGGTAAAAGGTAATTAATATTAATAGGCACTCCCCCGGTTTCAGGGGGGACTGGTAGGACCCGTCTAACGGCACACCGATGATGTAGGCACGCGATGGCGTAGAGGGCCAATCCCCCGATGACCAAGTGACGCGATGACGTCATCGCGTCGTTGCGTCATAATCTCCCAATCTCCCGAGTCTCCTCATCTGTCCGCACTATACTACTAATTGGCAAATTGTATTTAGCAGTAAGCATGGCATAATGGCGTTCCATAATATTCTACACACGCTATACACTATTAATACTGTCGCAATAGCCCAGTGGATTGTGTCGCTGACTCTAAGAATAGAAGTCGTTGGTTCGAATCAAGGTAAAACTTAATTAAACTAAGGCAACACTCTTTTCGGAAATGTACATCTTTTATTCTAAAATTTATTTTTCATTTGTAATAATCGTTTCCTTCATTTTTTTCTATTCTTTGCACAAAACGCTTCTTAAGAACGGGTTGCGTTACGTGTACAGTAGATTGCCTTAAACACAGATGTTTGATTTCATCACGCCTCCGTTGTTAATATAGTTGGTCTAAGAAAGGTACCAGTGTAAAATATTCACATACAAAAGATTTTTTCGTGGCTAGCATGCGTCCACCTGCCCAAAAGAATTTAAAAAACCTCATATCTTAAAACAAATGTGTGTATATATATATATATATATATATATATATATATATATATATATATATATATATATATATATATATAAACTACGGTGCATGGGGCTCGAAACCACGTCCCTAATAGCGGTACTCCTGTGATTAAACAACTGGGCTATCAACGCTTGTATCACATTGAAAAGCTTATAATGTACTAGTGTCATTGAATAGTGGCGCATGTTATAAGTGTGTGTTCGGAAAGATAAAAACAGCTTACGGAAAAAGGCGGAATATTCATGCAGTGCCAGGTCAATCCTTACGACAATACAAACCTTATACTGTACTGTACTGGTTTACCTGTACATGTAGTTATGTTTATCACAGTGTCGCGTTCTACAAACCTTTACGTGTAGTTAGTTTTATCAATATTGCCGCGTGCTACAAACCTTTACGTGTAGTTAGTTTTATCAATATTGCCGCGTGCTACAAACCTTTACGTGTAGTTAGTTTTATCAATAGTGCCGCGTGCTACAAACCTTATACATGTAGTTAGTTTTCTTCCCCATCTCTTCAAAAACACAATCACAGTAGCAAACCGCTTAGATCCTGACTATTTATTTCCTATTTTCATTTACTGGTCCACTAATAATGAGAAATAAGAACAGCCATTGATGGTGCCAAAGTTTAATTATAGGAGTGACAACTTGTTAAAGCTTAAGGTATCATGCAATATAATTGTTTGGTCCATTGAATAAATAAGCAAATATAGTGCATGATCATAAAGTGACTGATATACCTTTAATATGTTTTACATTTATCTCTGTTGAATGTGATCAAAACTCTGCGCCCATGTTCAACAATACCGATTTCATCCGTTTCACCGGTCCCTTGGTACTGAACGGAGTACATTTAACATCCACTTCGCTGGTCCCTTGGTACCGAACAGAGTACATTTAGCATTCACTTCACTGGTCCCTTGGTACTGAACAGAGTACATTTAGCATTCACTCAACCGGTCCCTTGGTACTGAACGGAGTACATTTAACATCCACTTCGCTGGTCCCTTGGTACTGAACAGAGTACATTTAGCATTCGCTCCACTGATCCCTTGGTACTGAACAGAGTACATTTAACATCCGCTTCACCGGTCCCTTGGTACTGAACCGACTGGCATATTTGGATAGGTTGAGACACAGACTAGCATACCTTGGTCGGTTGAAACACAGACCAGCATAACTTGGTCGGTTGAAACACAGACCAGCATAACTTGGTCGGTTGAGACACAGACTAGCATAACTTGGTCGGTTGAGACACAGTCAAGCGTAACTGGCTCTGTTAGTGGCAGAGATTTATATCTAGTATTGAACATCCGAAAAAGACGTTGCCGGTGTAATGAGGAAAAGTGACCCCCGTAATAGATCGACTGGGTGGGTCGATATATTATATAGTACTATAACCCCGGGTAATTTTACTATAAAATACAGTGACTCCCTTGCCATAATTTAATGACACCTTTATAATAATGTGACCCTCTCTTTTTATCGTAGTAGGTCGACCGAGGGGTCTATATATTTTATAGTACCATGACCCCCGGTATAAAATATAGTGACTCCCTTGCCAAAAACAGACACCAGGGGGTCGATATATTATACAGTACTATGACCCCATGCGATTTTACCAGAAAATATAGTGACTCCCTTGACAAAATACATCCATCCCGGGGTCCATATATAATATAAAGTAGTGTAACCCCAGGCCATTGTACTATAAAATATAGTGACTCCCTTGCCAAAATACATCCACCAGGGGGTCGATATATTTTATAGTACTATGACCCTCATGCCATTTTACTATAAACTAGAAAATTGTGTCTGTAAGACACAGTGATGCCCCCGTGTGGGTGCTTGCCTAGCTGTACGTAAAAATCCTAAGTCATTTGACTTTGACATTGGGCTTGCGGGCAGCATGGGCCGGGTGCATAATGAAAGTATGGATGGTGTTGAATGTGTATATGCAATTCCATGCCAATAGCTTTAGCGGCTAGTGAGATATAAGATGATGAAAAAACTGTGACAACAAACTGCACTTGAAATTCCCTAGTCATTTGACCTTGACCTTGGGCTTGCGGGCTCCATGGGCCGGGTGCGTAATGAAAGTATGGATGGTGTTGAATGTATATATGCAATTCCATGCCAATAGCTATAGTGGTTAGTGAGATATAAAACTATGGAAAAAACTGTGACAACCAATTGCACGTAAAATTCCTAAGTCATTTGACCTTGACCGTGGGCTTGCGGGCAGCATGGGCTGGGTGTGCAATGAAAGTGTTGGTGTTTAATGTGTATATGCAATTCCATGGCAATAGCTACAGTGGTTAGGGAGATATAAGACAATGAAAAAACTGTGACAAAAAACTGCACGTAAATGTGACAAACAACTGCACGTAAAATTTCCAAGTCATTTGACCTCGACCTTGGGCTTGCCAGCAGCATGGGTGGGTGCCAAATGATAGCACAGATGGTAATTGATGTGTATGTGAGAAATTACTGACTTATAACACTTGAAAAACTGTGACATCCAACTGCACCTAAAAGCGTGACAGACGGACGGACGGACAGACGGACAGACAGACAGACGGACGGACATGTTCAAAACATAATGCCCCCTGACTATCGTCAACGGGGGCATACATATAGCGACCCCCTTGCCAAATAAATCCACCACGGGGGACGACATATCATATAGTACTATGACCCCAGGCCATTTTACTATAAAATATAGTGACTCCCTTGATATAATACATCCACCAGGGGGGTCGATATATATTATAAAGTACTATGACCCCAGGCCATTTTACTATAAAATATAGTGACTCCCTTGATATAATACATCCACCAGGGGGGGTCGATATATATTATAAAGTACTATGACCCCAGGCCATTTTACTATAAAATATAGTGACTCCCTTGATATAATACATCCACCAGGGGGGTCGATATATATTATAAAGTACTATGACCCCAGGCCATTTTACTATAAAATATAGTGACTCCCTTGATATAATACATCCACCAGGGGGGGGTCGATATATATTATAAAGTACTATGACCCCAGGCCATTTTACTATAAAATATAGTGACTCCCTTGATATAATACATCCACCAGGGGGGGGGGGGGGTCGATATATATTATAAAGTACTATGACCCCAGGCCATTTTACTATAAAATATAGTGACTCCCTTGATATAATACATCCACCAGGGGGGTCGATATATATAAAATAAATTACTATGACCCCATGCCATTTTACTATAAAATATAGTGACTCCCTTGATATAATACATCCACCAGGGGTCGATATATATTATAAAGTACTATGACCTCAGGCCATTTTACTATAAAATATAGTGACTCCCTTGATATAATACATCCACCAGGGGGTCGATATATATTATAAAGTACTATGACCCCAGGCCATTTTACTATAAAATATAGTGACTCCCTTGATATAATACACCCACCAGGGTGGTCGATATATATTATAAAGTACTATGACCCCAGGCCATTTTACTATAAAATACAGTGACTCCCTTGATATAATACATCCACCAGGGGGTCGATATATATTATAAAGTACTATGACCCCAGGCCATTTTACTATAAAATATAGTGACTCCCTTGATATAATACATCCACCAGGGGGGTCGATATATATTATAAAGTACTATGACCCCAGGCCATTTTACTATAAAATATAATAACTCCCTTGCCAAAATACATCCACCAGGGGGTCGATATATTATATAGTACTATGACCCCCATGTCATTTTACTAAAAAATATAGTGACTCCCTTGCCAAAATACATTCATCCCGGGGTCGATATAGTACTATGGCCCCAGGCCATTTTGCTATAAAAAAAATAGTGACCCCCTTGCCAAAATACATCCACCCCGGGGTCGATATATCATATAGTACCTTGACCCCAGGCCATTTTACTATAAATATAGTGAATCCCTTGATAAAATACATCCACCAGAGGGTCGATATATATTATAAAGTACTATGACCCCAGGCCATTTTACTATAAATATAGTGACGCCCTTGCCATAATATAATAAACCCACCTTATGATATTTTGACCCACTCTGTTTATCGTAGGGGGTCACTTTTTCTCATATTTTAAAGTCTCTAAGCGCGGATCCAGCGGGGAGGTGGTGGGGTCAATTTTCTCTACTTGGGAAAAATATTTTTTATAACAAATGGAACATGATGCTCGTCATTTCATATAACCAGACCCCCTCCTGTGGGCACATGCCGTTGATTCAACGTTATTTCAACCTATGCGACGTTGATGCAACGTTTATCAACGCTGAATCAACGTTGAAACAACTTCTCGTGCCTACTGGACTGGGATTTGGTGGACACCCCTCTTTCGGAAAAGAACGTCCGCCTTCGGTACGGAAGGTCGTGGGTTCGATCCCGACATTTTTTAACATTACACTTAATGGGAGGTCTCTACATTCGACGCATTTTAAAAATACCTAAAATATACAAAACTCAGTTGCTTATATGCTGAAAAGTAGTATATCGCAAGAAAAACTATCAAATGAACATTGAAAATGGCAAAAATATTTATTTGATATCGACGATCCCGATTTTTTACCCGATGTTTTAGTTTTATTCGGGTTGGGTTTTAGTTTCGTATTTATTCGGGCTTTTTGAGTCTCTCCGAGAAAAGCTGTTACGTAAACAATGGAGGGATCGGGTGATCATCGGCAATACGCGGAAAATTTGAACGGAAAAGGCCGATAATACCAAGTTTTATGATATTATTTAAGATATGCGTTATTGAAGATATGCGTTCATTGTAGATATGCGTTCATTGTAGATTGCGTTCATTGTAGATATGCGTTCATTGTAGATATACGTTCATTGAAGATATGCGTTCATTGTAGATATGCGTTCATTGTAGGGACTTCCTCTGTCTCATCTACAAACCATACTCAAAAACACAAACTGTTCTGTTATATCAACACTTATCCCATTAAAGAAGTTTGGTTCCAAATGTTGTTGTTGGTTTGCGTTCACCGCGGAGAATGTGGAATGTATTGCGTGGATTGGACGCCGGATTAGCTACGGATACGATCCGGTATCATTTGTAGCAATCTGTGCTGGTCCGTAGCTTTCCGTATTTTAGCCGTAGTCATACGTACTAGTATTTGTATATCCGTGACAATTTTTGAACATGTTAAAAGGTTGACCACGGATCTAACAACCGTAATACATCCTTACTAAACCGTATTGGAACGTACTGATTCATTTTAGTCCGTACTAAAACCGTATTAGTCCGTATGTATTACATTTACTACATTATCGAAGTCAAAATCCGTAGTAACACCGTTGTGTGCATCCGTATCGGACTACAGAAATTGGCATTTCCGGGGTCATCCGTGAGATTTAATCCGTAGTGGAATCAGCGAAATTGTCCGTGAATGTGTGACCCTGACATTAAACCTCAAATGACACGGTTAAATAAGGAAATAACACGGAACGACACGTGTCAGGGCGTGTGCACTTCGGATAAACAACGGAAAAGCACGGATGTACTACGGTTGTTTGATCCGTGGTCAAATTTTGAACATGTTCAAAAATTGTCACGGATATACAAGTACTACAACGCATAACTAAAATACGGAAAGCTACGGATATACAAGTACTATTACATGTTTATGACTACGGCTAAAATACGGAAAGCTTCGGACCAATACAGATTGCCACGAATGCCGGATCGTATTCATAGCTAATTCGGCGTCAAACCCGTTAATGTGTGACCTAGGTATGGAACGCCATTCTGCCATGCTAATTGCTAAATATAAAATGCGAAATGCTTTTTGCCAATTGTGTAAATTGCTAGGGAATTTTCCAAATGAAAGATGTAAATGACAAATGCGAAGTGCGAAATGCTTATTGCTAACTGCATGTTTGCATTACTGGTACTGAACAGCGCGAATTTTAAAGTGACTGTACATTTGCTAAATGCATGTTTATTTACATTAAAGCTTATTGCTTATTGCACAACTAAATCAAAAATGTCACTGTTCATTGCTAGTTTATTTAGCAATAAGCATTTGCATTTCACATTTGTCATTTACATATATCATTTGGAACATCCCGGTTCTTTCCCTAGCAATTTCAACAATTGACAAAAAGCATTTCGCATTTAGCATTTCGCATTTAGCATTTAGCAAATAGCATGGCAGAATGGCGTTCCATACCTAGGCATTAGTGAAATACTAATTTCATCCCCTAGGTCACGGTGCCATTCTTCTGGGGTGGCATTTTTTCGAAATCGCATATGGATTTTTATGTGGTCAACTGGGATTAGTCTGTGTTTCGACATGTATATTCAATGATATTTATACAATGGTTCTGATACGGCTACTTTGATGTAGTTATCATAATTTCAAATGATCTTGGGTGTCATGTGGACTGAGTGGTAATTAGGACTGAGTAATTATCAGGTTTTCGCTAACGATGACCTATCGTGATTTGCTGATATGTTACTTGGCCAGCATTCAGAAATGATATTAACCTTCAATGCCTGCATATATGTTTATTTCTCCATAGCTGATCGAAAGCGACACCGTGTCTATTGAGGCAAACAAGCAAAACAATACTTCCCCCGTGATCCAATCTGCAGACCGCAGCGGAGTATGACGTCATTGGAAATATCGTTTAGAAGCATACTGACCTACATCGATTTCTTTCAAGGTCGCCCACAACAGTCTCAGCGAAAACACTGTCGGCAGAATTGATAATTTGATACATTGCCATATAGTCGTGTGCTAGAAACATTTCACTGCTGCTGTATTGATATCGCCAATTAGGTTTCTTAAACATTTGCCTGCTGAATGAATAGTCCATAAAATGATTAAATTTGTCAGAGAAATTTGAATTGCAAACACTGCTAACCCTACCTAAGCAGGTGGCTTCTCCCGGGCACACTCTGACCTGGGTGTACACTGTTTACAAACAACTCTTAAATTGTTTCCCACATTCAAAGAGCTGAATTCGTTTCTACATATTTCTTGTGCTTTCTTGTCATCTGATCACAGTGACATTTGATTCTTTTCAAATGGAATTTTAGACCTTGATTAAAAGAATATACACTACCCACTGTTCCCAGTGTCAGTTTCAAAAGGTTATTTGAAGTGTGTTTTGGTGTCGTCGTAACAAGTAAATTGTTTTCCTCTCCGGTGGAGAAGTCCAGTATAAGGTTAAAGTATCGGCGGGCTGGTTTGATGACGTCATAGCTGACATTACGCATTGACAGAAAGTGCCTTAGTAAAGGCCAAACGTTATTGGATTTAGCCCTATCTCTGCCAAATAAATATCGTCTAGGTATGATTATTATCTGCTTCAGGTTCCAATGTGGAGTTTCTTTCAACTGATCTTTTTCAAACCCACAACAGAGTGTCAAACAGTATGGCTCCTGATGATCTACCATATCTAATCTGGATCCAAACTGTGTGCAAAGGGTGTCACGGTTTCGTCTATTGCTAGAAACAGTTATTGCCTCTGTCTGTCGATACTTGAAATGAACAACTCTATCACATATGCTGGATTAGTTCATTCTCCGAGAGAAGGAGAGGGTGAAATATTACTTTCACTGAAGAAGGTTGCATGGAATCGCGCGATATCCTGTTATATTATTATTTTGCTACATTGTCCGGATGTCTTTTCCTCTTTTGATTCTTTTTCATGATAGCATACTAAACATTAATCATGTTTTATAGGGAATGCGTCACTGGGTCGTTTTTCATTTCTTTCAAGACATTTAAAAATAATTTAGTTGGTTTTTATTCAGAAAAACATTGCTATGTGTGTAATTACCTAAAAGGTTGAAGGGTGACCTTTGAAAAGTCTTGTATAACAAACCATTCTGAAAGGGCAGGCTCGGAGATTGGCAATGTTATAAAATAAGAGTTAGTTCGACATTTGACAGGCAGCTATTTCGACATTTAACAGAGATTTAATTCGAAATTTCATTAATTGGTTTGAAATCGCATTCAGCCGCGAAAACTGAAGTGTGTACCTTAACACATTTAAAACGTGTGTCATCTGATAGTGACATACACAAACAGTGTCTACTCGGGTCACATACATTGCTTTACATCATAGGGACATACACAAACAGTGTCTACTCGGGTCACATACATTGTGTTACATCATAGGGACATACACAAACAGTGTCTACTCGGGTAACACACATTGTGTTGCATCATAGGGACATACACAAACAGTGTCTACTCGGGTCACGTACATTGTGTTACATCATAGGTAAATACACAAACAGTGTCTACTCGGATCACATACATTGTGTTACATCATAGGGACATACACAAACAGTGTCTACTCGGGTCATACACACACAATGTGTCACATTATAGGGACATACACAAACCGTGTCTACTCGGATCACATACATTGTGTTACATCATAGGGACATACACAAACAGTGTCTACTCGGATCACATACATTGTGTCACATTATAGGGACATTAACAAACAGTGTCTACTCGGGTCATACACACACACAATGTGTCACATTATAGGGACATACACAAACCGTGTCTACTCGGATCACATACATTGTGCAACATCATAGGGACATATACAAACAGTGTCTACTCGGGTCACACACACATTGTGTCACATCATAGGGACATACACAAACAGTGTCTACTCGGGTCATACACACATTGGTCCACGCCATCTGATCTGTCATTGCTTCACCTCTTAGTGAATACACACAAAGTGTCTAGCCGAGTCATATGGTCGTGCCCTCTGATCTGTCACATTGACACCTTATTGTGGCATACGCAAATAATGCCTGTCCAGATCACATGCATAATGTCAACTCGCATGGACATACACATTGTCTACCCGTGTCACATGGTCCATGACCTCTTAACTGTCCTAGCATTGCCTCATTAGGACGTACACTAACAGTGTCTACCCGGGTGTGTCTTATATCCTAAATCATGATTTTGATTATACAAACAATCTTAATCACGATTGCTATGGTATTAAAACAATTTGATATGACATGATGTATTAAACATGGCCGCTGAAACGTTCATCTCACAAACGAAAATACTCATTGGGTGTGCCTATCAATTCTTCGAGTTCCAGAGTCGATCAGCTAATATTTTTGTCGAATAATTAGACAGTCGCATAACAAAAACTAAAAATATAAAACACAAAATTAAAAAATAAAATAATAATAATAAATAGATCTAATAAAATAAGAACATGTTAAGAACCTATTTTACTTCGAGAGCAAATAGAAATGTAACTGTTACTTCAACTGTTACCTCCGATAACCATTTCTAGACTAGTTTGAAATTGTGACTCCTCTGCTGTTAGTGTAAGTTCCGCCATTTTGATTATGATTAGATTTTAATCGAGGTCAGAGCTTGATTAGTCTGATTAGAGAACGACCGAATCACAATCATGATCAGTAATCCCGATTCAGATTTGCGATAATAACACCCCCCCCCCCCCCCGGTTATATGGTGCATGCCATCTGAACATCATCGTGTCACCTCACCTGGGCATACACAGTTTCTAGCTGGGTCATGTGGTCAGTACTCGCTGATCTGTTAGTATACACAAAAAGTGTCTGCCTGCCCGGTCACATGGTCAGTGGCCTCTGATCTGGCATAGTGTTACCTCATTAGGATTACATATCCAGTGTCTACCCGGGTCACCCCTGATTCGTCTTCCCTAATCCGTCATAGTGTTGCCTCGCAGGGACAACAAAACAGTGTCTACCCGGATTGCATGTATTATATATTGTCGCTACGGACATGCACACACGGTGTCTACCCATGTCATAAAAACATAGTGTCATCTGATAACATAGTGTCCTCTGATAACATAGTGTCATGTCTGATAACATAGTGTCATCTGACATTGTCTACCCATGCCACATGCATAGTGTCACCTCATAGGTACATACAAAGTGTCTATCCAGATTTCATGGCCGATGGCCCTCTGATCTATCTAAGGGAAAAATTGCTTCACATAGCACATGTCCCCTCCCGTCCTGTACAGTCCACCTCGTCTCATTTAATTAAACTCAATCACAAAGCACCACCCCGTCTTCATCGCTTCCCAATTAAATGAATTTCATATATCATATCATTACATTCCATTTAATATAATATCGTGCTGTTGTGCATTGTATTATTCTTAGAGTAGTCATTTTATACATTGTTTATTGTTTATTTGGCATGTCACAGCAGTACCTTACAATAATAAGTGACAGGCAGCAAACTGACTATTACACAATATATGTCTTTGACGCACTATGAGCTACAGCTGAGCTTCAAGGGGTCATACAAATTACTTTGAGATAACACAAGTTCGTGTTATCCGATTTATAATCTGAACAATTTCTCAATTTCACATCTTATGCAGGTCTAAAGTAATGATGAAAGCTCATGAAGGAGTTTTCAGCATTATTTTAGACCTGCATTATGCTGTTACATGTGTTTCTACATATGCGTAGTGGCACATTTGAGAGCAATTATTATGTATTGTTGATTTTGGAAGGACCGAACTTTTAGTTCGAGATATCCTGAAGTTCGAGTTATCTTGAAGTTCGAGTTATCTTGAAGTTCGAATTATCCTGAAGTTCGAATCCTGAAGTTCGAGTTATCCGTGTCGAGTTATCCTGAAGTTCGAGTTATCCTGAAGTTCGAGCTATCCTGAAGTTCGAGTTATCCTGAAGTTCGAGTTATCCGAGTTGGAGATATCAAGGTTCCACTGTCTCCTGCTAAACTCTCCAAAGTATGATTTTTTCATAAATATGTTGCGTTATGGTGGTCAACCTTTTGAAAAAAAAGTATAAAGAGGTGAACATTTTCATAACTGTATTATTGCACATTATAACTTTATAACAGATCGATCGTAAAGAGTTATCACTCTTCGTCCGTTCAGTCAAGACATTGTCGAAATACCCTGGTTTCCTATAAAAGTCGAAACCACGGATATTACAATGAAATACGAATCAAGACCAACAGTCCATCAGTGCTTATGATTTAAATTTGAATTTTCTTGAGTCTTTAAGAAGCATATTTTCTTAATGAAAAAGTAGTAAAGTCAAGCAGAAAAAGCCACACACAAAACGCAAGCACCACCAAAACATCGATACAAAGCATGTCACACACACAAACAAACGCACAACCACCTCAAATATAAAAAAACGCACAAGTACAAGAGATTAATAGAATCAAGCATGGGTTTTGTTAAAGACGGGGGTTTCTATACCCGAGGTTGGTCTGTTCCAGTCGGAAACGAGCTTTAGCGAGTTTCCGATAGGAACAGACCAACCGAGGGTATAGACCCCCGGCTTTAAACAAAACCCATGCTTGATTATTTTTCTCGCTGAAATACGCCCTAAAACCAAGTAAATTAACGAATTTTGTGAAGTACTACTTTACATTGCGTAATACGACTTCCATATCTAATAGCAACAAACTGCAGCATAACTTTAGGCGTGACACCAAAATGACGTCATTTGTTATGACAATCACAAACGTTACGTTTTGGCGTAAAATATAAATGACTGAGTGACTACAAAACAACGTCTTCTGTTAATTAAATAGGCTTTTAAAGTGTTTATATGATAAACAGAATTTCATATTCGTGCTAATTACTTATATTAATTTCAATTCATAAGGTTGTTGCCTATAGAAATGTTGGTATAATTCTGTAAGATTTCCTTCCCTTGTATTGATTTTACCCAATCGCGCGTATGAATACACTAGTCACGGGGTGTTCCAGATAAGGATTTCTAGTATGGCTATTTTTAGTAACTCAGTTTATCTAGCACGGCTGAGAAGCGAGAAAAACATTTCAAACATCAACAAACGCACCCATACAAAGCCATAAGACAGACATAAAAGTAAGGATGAGAGTTCCGCCTTGGAACGGTCAGTGGCAGAACCACCACTGGGGTTTAAACCGGTTTACGGACGACCTAACCTCACACTTATCTTCAAACAGTATAAATAAAGGTATCCCCGAACTTAAGGTATCCAAACAACATAAAAAACGGTAAACACAGTACAAACTGTAAAACATTGCATAACAACAACTGTGAAAGTCCGTCAAATGTGTACTCAATGACTTTGCTGAAATCAGAGCAATTGCAGGAGAGCCGTTAAGGACACGACAGAGAAAAGGCAATACATGAGTCTGGTAAACTCATCCCGTTTCTGGGTTTAAGAGTATACCATCACAGAGTACTACACTCGGACTGTCATCGCGCAAGCAAAGAGGGAAACGTAGCTACTGTAAAGGGATCAATAACCAGACAAGCCTTTAAGAAGCATATTTCAACGCGTTTTTTATTTTAACAAATTAATTTCAAAGGACAGACTTTATGTTATATCAAAAATGTTTATTCAATGTTATTGCAGTCGTGTAACTTCTTGAATTATAAATATGTATTTGATGGCACATATTCTTGGGTTTTGAAATAACTGCACAGTACAACTGAACAAAAGTAGTCAATACTTTATTTCAATTATACAGTAAAACCCCGCTAATTGTGACCACCTAAAAGAGGTATAATTCTAGGTGCTAGATGCAGGTGGTAGTTTTTGTCCTGCATTAGACAACCACCTGCTTATAAAGACGCCCATATTTATTTATTAAGTGGTCGCATTAGAAGGGGTTCTACTGTATATGGTTTCTTATAGAATTAAGGAATCTATAGTATATATCCACTTGCTTATTACTAGTATACACAGCGTTTCATATTATTCCGCTTTTTTGGTCATGTATCAATTATTTTGCTTTCATGTCGAAGAATTGGTGGAATAGCGAACATTTTTGTCCATGGACGACGTCAGTTAGTGTTAGAAAGATGACACTTCGTGAGTGTTTCTTCATGCAACACCTGTCCTTGCTACAAACAAAAGTTGTTAGTTAGATCTATGTATAGAAACATTCGATATGCAACTAGTAAATAAATTAACCGCCGCTACCTCGTCACGAAAACAAACAGGTCCGTTATGGTTTTTATATTGCTTGATCGGCATCGCTAATTGTGACATTACTGTTACATTCTGTTATATGTGTGAAGTAAACAAATGAGACAGGGGCTATAGTTGTAAGAGAGGTGATATCCTGTTGTAAAGTGGCCGCGATGACGTATTCACCTCTGTGTTAAGCTTTTATGAATGGAAAATGACAGTGACAGAAAGACAAGTGTAGCCTGACTCGACGTCATTTTAAGTATAGTAAAGACATGCCAGGTAAATCATTAATAAAGATGTTACTATTTCCCACCTTTATATTTTCGCCATTTTGACAATTATGACATATTATGGATTGCTGAAACCTGAGTAATTGTTGACTGTTTCGGTCTTCCGTTAGAGGCTTATTCACAGACAAAATGATAATTTTGATAATTTGTTACTACAACACCCATTACAATTGCGAAATCATACAATATGGAAAAATAGTCAAACAGGGAGAGCCACACACGAAATGACACTGCACCAAACACCATCTAACAAGAAACGGTAAAGCCACAAGACAAAACATAACAGGACGCATATCAAGACGAAACACATTAAACATTAAGCATATTAAACAACAAAATTGACCGTAGGCTGAAAGCAGGAGTGCCGCCTTGGAACGGCCAGCAACCAAAATAAGCTACTGGGGGACTTAAACCTGGTTAACGGGTACCCAACCTCGTCCTTATCCCACTTTCACCAAATAGCGCGCCTCACACAAAATAGGGCTCCATGATTTTGCAACAGTTTAGAGCCACATAATATTAGTTACACGGCAATTGGACAGGCTATTATATGGTGTAGACTCTCTGAAAATGCAAACAGGATTATAAAATTAAAGATATTTGTAAAATAAAACATTTCTGTGCGGTGTCGCTAATTTTACATCAAAAGTGACTTTATGAAGAACATTTATTCAGCTTTATTTTAATCCAGTGACAATTACAATGGTACTTTGCATCGTTTGTTTCTCCCGCCATTTTGTTTCCCGTAGTTACGACATGTGGGGTAATTGGGGAAAACAACAGAAGCTAGATTCGAACATGTAACTGGCATATAAGTTGCTTTATCCATGTGTGTATATGCTAGACAGTTTTTATGATTTAGTTCCTTTTATTTCGTAGGATATAACCGCCTTATACACACATAAAGTTTGTTTACGCGAATCGATGATGAAACAAAAACCGATCAGACACGTGACAAACTTAATTCCCGTACACCCCGAATCAAACGGGGTGTACCGTTTCTTACAACCCGTACACGTGGGGGTGGGTGTCTCAGCCAATCACATACCCAGCATTTATTATAGGGATGAACGCATACTGATATGAAAATAAATGATGTAATAAACTTCTAAGACCTATAATTACCCTCGGATAAATCGAACGTTCCACTCGACGTCAGTTATCTGCCATTTGCAATTTGAAAGTAACATGTTTACATTATTTAAAGATGGGTTCAAGAGAAATTCCTGAAAAACGATGACACAGGGAATTTAAATTTGATCTCAATCCGGTAAGAAATGAAAAAAATCTCGATTCAAATCCAGTGACAAAGTTTAGTTTGGCTGGATAGGCAGTTTTGCAGTAACAGTAGAACTATAGGGTCATATGCACAGCCGGTGGATTGTTGTATTCATCCTAACGGATTGGATGCTTTCTTATTTGCTTTTTCCACGTTTCTCGGTACAACGCTAGCACGTTTGACACCTATTTTGCTCTAGCTGTGAGAAGCAAATTGTCTCGCCATTATTTACAGTTGACAAAGTTTGCGATGCCGTAAAATCATTTCCGGTTTTATTCAGGACTAGAAACGTTATCTTTCAATATTTTTATCAACTTTTGTGAGGTGAATAATTTTGAATTACTATAAACCGCACCTGCTGTCGACTTAACAAATCTGATAATAAGAGGGTGAGATAGAGCGCCCGGAATAATTGAATCGAGAGGGGGAAAATGGCCGCAATTGAGAAATTAAATCAATCTCGTACACCCCGTCTTCGCCGGGATGTACGGTTCTGTTCACCCCGGCAAGGTGACCGAATCAGAATCCGACAAATTTATCTGTAAGGTAAATAAGTAACCGTGTTCGAATGCGGCGTTCGTTTGATGTACAGTTCACAAAACAAGTGAGAAACCATGTACACATGTATATCCTAATATTCTGAAAGTGGGTGATCCTTCGGAAGCAAAAGTAGCAATGTCAAAAGAGAAAATTGCAGACTCAGTTTTATTGAGTCTGTTCATGAGTAGTAATTAAAAGCACGCCCCCTAGCACCGGCGTAAGCAGTATTCAATTTTCAAAACTTATACTATCAAAACTAATGATCCCGAAGGATCAGAAATATATCAACAATGAGAATGAAGTACGGGTCTACAACGTTTGCAAATAACAAAATGACCCTTCCCGTGATGCAGATACTCCAGTTTCCGTTTGAACCCCAAGTAGTCGCGTTAGTGTGTACTTGTTCCAAGTATTGTGACATCCAGACAAGCACCAGCACGCGCCCACAAGCACTACATGGGGCACGAATTACGTTGTATGTGTTATTTCGTTTTATCCTGTCACCATCTTACTCAGTGATCTACTATCAGGGTGTTTGATAAACATTTTGATATTAGGTCAGTATACCACGTGACATGTTTCTCAGACAGTAACTCGAATGACATACAGTAAATGCGGCAGGACATTTATTTGCGGTTAACGTTGCCTGTACTATGATCGGCATTGAATGTGTTCATCGCTTCTACTATGGCTGACACTGTATGTACCCATCGCCTGTACTATGATTGACATTAGCCGTATTCGACTGGCTCTGTTTCACTAAGCAACGAAAATAATTCCCAGTTGAATACAATTTTACGCGTTTAGTAACGAAAATAAATTATTCAACGCAGGTTGAATACCGTTGAAATCGTTGGGTAACGCAAGGTAAAGTTAATCCATAAACTATAATTTGGTTTAATTCAATATATGGGAGAAGTTCATATGACGGAATAGCAAAAAAAGCCCCCAGTCGAATACGGCCATCATATGTGCCCACGGACTGTGAAATGATTGACATTCTATTTGTCCACAGCCTGTACTATTGTTGACATTATGTACGTCCGTAACCTGCACTATGGTTGACATTGTATTTGCCCAATACCTGCACTATTGTTGACATTGAATATGTTCATCGCCTGTACTATGGTTGACAGTAGCCGTATTCGACTGGGCTTTTTCTTGCTATTCCGTCACGTCTCCTACCTATTGAATTCAACCAATAAAATTATAGTTTATGCATTAACTTTACCTTGCGTTACTCAACAATCTCAACGATCTTCAACCTGCGTTGCATGATTTTTTTTCGTTGCTCAACGTGTATTGTATTCGACTGAGAATTGTTTTCATTGCTTATTGATACAGGCCCAGTCGAATATGGCTATTGTATGTCTCCATCGCCTGTATAATGGTTCACATTGAATATGTCCACCGCCTGCACTATGGTTGAAAGTGTATGTCTCCATCGAGAGTACTATGATTTACAAAGCATGTGTCCATTGCATGTACTAGTTGACATCGCCTGTACTATGGTTGAAAGTGTATGTCTCCATCGTCAGCACTATGGTTGACAGTGTATGTCTCCATCGCCTGTATAACGGTTCACATTGAATATGTCCACCGCCTGCACTATGGTTGAAAGTGTATGTCTCCATCGAGAGTACTATGATTTACAAAGCATGTGTCCATTGCATGTACTAGTTGACATCGTATGTAACCATCGCCTAAGTATGATTTACATTGTATGGGCCCACCGCCTGCACTATGGTTTGCATTGTATGTGTCAAATCTGTGTATTATTGTTTGCATTGTGTGTGCCTATCGTGTGTGCTATGGTTTACATTGTATCTGCCCATCATGTGCACTATGGTTTATATTGTATGTGGCTATCTTGTGTACTATGATTTGCACTGTTTGTGTCTATCTTGTTTTCTATGGTTTACATTGTATGTGCATATCGTGTGTGCTATGGTTTACATTGTATCTGCCCATCATGTGCACTATGGTTTATATTGTATGTGCCTATCTTGTGTACTATGGTTTGCATTGTATGAGCTTATCTTGCGTACTATGGTTTATATTGTGTATGTCCATATTGTGTACTATGGTTTACATTGTATGTGTCAATTTTGTGTACTATGATTTACATTGTGGGTATCCATCTTGTGTACTTTGGTATATATTGCATGTGCCCATCGCCTGTACTATGGTTTACATTGTATGTGCATATCGTGTGTGCTATGGTTTACATTGTATCTGCCCATCATGTGCACTATGGTTTATATTGTATGTGCCTATCTTGTGTACTATGGTTTGCATTGTATGAGCTTATCTTGCGTACTATGGTTTATATTGTGTATGTCCATATTGTGTACTATGGTTTACATTGTATGTGTCAATTTTGTGTACTATGATTTACATTGTGGGTATCCATCTTGTGTACTTTGGTATATATTGCATGTGCCCATCGCCTGTACTATGGTTAACATTGTTTGTGCCTATCCTGTTTACTATGGTTGGCATTGTGTGTTTCACCGTCTGTACTGTGTGTTTCAGTATGTGTCTATCGCTTGTACTATGTGTTCCAGTGTGTATGTGACCATTGCCTGTGTTATGTGTTTCAGTATGTGACCATTGCCTGTAGGTCTACTATGTGTTTCAGTATTGTGACCATAGCCTGTACTATGTGTTTCAGTATATGTCCATCGCTTGTACTATGGGATGAATTGTATGTGTCCATCGCCTGTACTATGGGTTGAATTGTATGTGCCAATCGCATGTACTGTGGGTTTAACTGTATGTGTCCATCACTATGATTGTTATTGTATTTGTCCATCGCCTGTAATATAGCTGACATTGTATGTGTCCATCGTCTGTAATATGATTTGCATTGTATGAGTTCACCGCCTCTACTATAGCTGACATTGTATGTGTCCATCACCTTTATTATGGTTGACATTGTATATGTCCATAGCCTTTACTATGGTTGACATTGTATGTGTATATCGCCTGTATTATGGTGGACATTGTATATGTCCATCGCTTTTACTATGGTTGCCATTGTATATGCCTATCATATTTACTATAGTTGACATTGTATATGTATATCGCCTGTACTATGGTTGACATTGTATATGTCCAACGCCTTTACTATGGTTGACATCGTATATGTCCATCGCCTTTACTATAGTTAACATTGTATAATGTAATTCGCCTGTACTATGGTTGACATTGTATATGTATATCGCCTGTACTATGGTTTACATAGTATATGTTTATCGCCTGTACTATGGTTGGCATTGTATATGTTTATCGCCTGTACTATGGTTGACATTGTATATGTATATCGCCTGTACTATGGTTTACATAGTATATGTTTATCGCCTGTACTATGGTTGGCATTGTATATGTTTATCGCCTGTACTATGGTTGACATTGTATATGTCTATCGCTTTTACTATTGTTGACATTCTATATACCCATCGTATTTACTATAGTTGACATTGCATGATTGTGTTCATCGCCTGTACTATGGTTGACATTGTATGTGCCGATCGCCTTTACTATGGTTGACATTCTATATGCCCATCGCCGTTACTATATATAGTTGACATTGCGTGTGTCCATCCTGTCTACTACGGGATATGGCTGGCATTGTATGTGTTCATATTGTTTACAATGATTGTGTCCATTGCCTGTACTATCGCAAAATCATCTTAGAATCGAAGTTGTTAATATTAATTACTAGGAGTTGACATGTCGATATGGGTCAACATGTCAACGTTGGTTAATTAGTACCATTGAGTTAAAGCACTGTAGTCAAATCATTTTATCGAACTTAATTTAGCCCACTCGGTCGTATTCATATGACTTTCTGAACCATGGATATATATTTATAAACATGTGGGATATATATGAGACGGGAATACCTGGTGTTTCAGAACACCAGTTTACAGTTAGTTTTTTGTCTTCTGCAAAATAACTATACATTTACTCATACAATTTTAAAACTTCAGCACTTATTGTCAAAAAGTTTTGATTCTAATAAGATCCCAAATACATATTTTTAACTGGATACAATCTGATTTCAATGGTTATAAAAGTAACTGCTTTTTAGCTTCCAGTTCGCGACAGAGCGTGGTGGAAAACATTCGCTTGGGACGTAATAAAAACAGCTCTACGTGTGTATGTATATATGTGCGCGTGTGCGTGTATGGGCGCGTGCGTCCGTGTGTCTGTGTGTGTCTGTGCCTGGCTGTTTGTCTGGCTGTTTCTGTGTATGCCCTGACCTTGGATTTGATAGTGTTTAAATTCTTTTGTCGTGTGTGGTTTTCTGATACAAAACTATAGAGCATTTGTTTTCCTTTTTGTGGCTGCATATCCAGTTTCAACACCAGATGCCAAAGTTACAAGTTTGGATGGCGGGATATTGAATGAAAAAGATTGTTTCATTGAACACATCCAACATTATATCCATCCAACATTATATGAATGTATGTGTTAACAGCAGTGTGGTATTTTTTTAATAGTTACCTTGGTGACTGACATTGTTCGGGTTGTCGCTCTCAACAGAAATGACGTCTTGCCCACTGCAAACGGACAGCCCGATGACGTGGTGTCATTATCTGTCCCACATAGGGTCTCCTAGTCCGGGCGGGTGCCCGAGCTTGCCTGAGGCGACGCAATGCGGTCTGTCTGCTGATGCCGAATTGCCTTGCAGTACTAGCTGCTGTTTGGAAACGCCGTCGAAGGTGCGTTAACGTCATAAACCTGTCCGTTTGTTAAGTCATTACCCTAGGTCTACCAGACCTGGGGCGATCTGTCACCCGCCGATTTGTTGAAAACGTTGGTGCAATCGATGATGGTGTTTCGGTGGCATCCTAACGTCGTACTCACGTACGTTACGTTCTCGCCACGAGCAAACATCGTTAATGCTCGAATTCGCTTATTTTCATTCAGTCTAGGCATGTTGCTTGTGTATCGATATGATACTAAATGTGATTTTATCTTTGAATAAGGTATAGAGATTCTACCCAGGCATGGTTCCGCTGTCATGTACATTTGCCTGAAGCTGCACGTGCAGATCATGCAGAATCACATATCACCGACTACACTGAAATCTATACAAACCACGGAAAAGATTTTGCACACGATTGGCGATAAATAACACGAGATATAGTGTGCGAAATATCAAACCGATACGTCAGGTCATTATTGAAATATTTAAAATTAAAAAAGGCACACTTTCTTTTGGAATTGAGTGTATATAATGATTATTTCTGTCATGTTTTGAAGCCTATTTAAAGATGTTAGATATTTCTTTTCTTGGCGAAAATGGGACTTTTTACAGCTAGTTTGGTTTGGTTTGGTTTGATCAGGTTTTACGTCGTTTTAACAGTATTTCAGTCATATCAGTCGTCCTACAGGGGGAGGAAGACCCCCAGAGGTTCTTCTGTGCACGGAACAAAATGAAATTGTATAGATCTTTTCTTGTACAGAAGAACATCCAAGTAGAACCATCGACCTACCGCAAACCAGCTGGAAGGTCAAATGCCCAGACCGGGATTCGAACCCATAGCGGTGAGCGACTAAGCGATTGTCAGTCGAAGACAATAACCACTCGGCCACGAATGTCCCCGAAACAATCATCTGGAGGGGAATCGAAACCGTGACCCTTGGTATTGTAGTCGATCGTTTTAACCACTTGACCACGTCCGTTTAAGCTTGTGAACGCTTCATACGTAGGGCCTACACACGCGAGGATTTTTTCTCACACTCGCCCAATTAACCCCCATAGACCGACGCGTATTTATCGGTTATCTCGTGTGTTTAACTACGCAAGCAGTTTGAGTGCAAATGAGATGTCCGAGTCTCATCTGATCAGGATCCAAAATGTTTGATATTCTGACTCATGCATTCGACATGAGGTGATAGAAGAATTAACTTTGAAAATCGCCGCAGAAAATTACTTAGCGTGTACAGTAAAACCACGCTAATGCGACCACTTAAAAGAGGTATATTTTGGGTGCTAGATGCAGGTGATAGCTTAATGCAGGATAAAAGTAATAGAGACAACTATGTGTGTTTATTAAGTGGTCGCATTAGAGGGGTTCTACTGTAAATAGTTAGCAGACGACACTTTCGGTCGATTGTTATATGCACCGACGACAGACACTTGGCAGTCGTTTTGACAGATACTGAATAGATCCTGTGATTTGATAGTTCACACCATTTGATCTACTACTGCTTCGATCTTACCTCTACAGTCATAACAGCTCTGCCAAAACGCGGCTTTCCACTAAACTGTATGTGTTTGCTCTTGCTGTTCAACGAGTCTTGCCATTTGTAAACACTCCATTCATCGATTCTCTAGTACGAACTTCATTCACGAAAACAAATGCACGTGATTACGCATTGACGTCATAGGTGGCCTTTGAGCGACAACAAACAATCGATGTTTTGAGAGGTGTACCTGTTGGTGTTCTAGTTTCTAATTTCATATAAAACCCAACTATCTGGAGATATAAATCACCAAATATATTCACAAAATATAGGTACATATTACCTGTATCATTTAGACGTGTCCACATAGTATTTATCAACGCTTGTATGATAAGATCTAAGGCGAGTATCCCCGCAGTGGGCGAATCCAGTTTCCGATTATCTGATTGGTTGGTGAGCGTACACTATCGTTTCATAAACTGTATATTGTTGACTGTTTGGCGTACTCACCCTTAGTGCAGTTTATGTATTCAATTTGTACAGGCCAAACAAAGTGTTATAAGTTGGAATTTTGCAACAGAATAAGAATTTAGGTACAGTAATGAACAAAAAAGGATTTGAAGGAAATAAACAAATTTCAGATAAATTTGAAATGCATTATTTGCATTTGTCTGTGTGTCCGACCACAGGGGGGCGGTTTCAACTTTCGGTTTCATCAAGAGAGTCAATAGCTGGACTAAAAAGGACGCTAGCTAAGAAGCTGAAATTGCATGCAGACAGAATGAGTTTGCTACACAGAGACAGGTAAGTGTTTCCAATATACACTTATCAATAAGTACACAGAGACAGGTAAGTGTTTTCAAATGTACACTTATATTTTATGTACACCGAGACAGTGATTCCAATGTACACTTACCTTTATGTACACAAAGACAGGTAAGTGTAACTGTGTTTCCAAATGTACACTTATCTATAAGTACACAAAGCCATTTTTATGTACAGTTGTACACAGAGACAAATGTGTCCAATGTACACATATTTTTTTATGTAGATTTACACATGTGGACAGGATTGGTATACAAGTGTTTCAAATAATCTCGTGGTTATAAAATTATAAAATAGAATAGTATATACTAGATCTAACTGAATGTTTATAGATTACCTGATAAATATTACATGGTGTACGCTTTTCACTTGCAAGTACTGAAACAGCTATACATAATCGACGTTGCAGTAAATTGGAATGGGTTAAATACATGAAACATGAAAACAGTTGGACTGACTTCGCTAGCACTTAACGCTGTATGAATACGAATACAAAATGTAGTATTGCAACATGCACATCTGTTTACCCCCCCCCCCCCCCCACCGCCCAACAGTCATGTCTATTTATCATCCGGGCAGCTTCATTGCTGCATGTGCTCCTGTGCCATTAACCATCACCCCTAAACATGCACAACACTATGTTAGATTTAGGGGCTGTGTATTTATAGTAGCGAAACCATTTACGCGAAATAATTGTAAACACAAAGTTTGCCTGTAGTGTGTGAATAGTTGTAATGTTTACAAGCTTGTGTTATCTGTCTCAAAAGATACGAAGTATGCCATGAGAGAGAGAGTACTACGGTAAAACCTCTCTATAACGGCCACTAAATTGTGTTAATTAGTTGGTATTTAGCCTAAATACCTACTTATTAATACAATTTAGTGACCGTTATATTTTAGGACAGGTGGCCGCTTAAAGCAATGTGAAAATAAAACAGAACGCTTATAGGAGCGTTCTGTTTTACTTTCACCTTGCTTTAAGCAGCCACATGCCTTTAAAAACAAAATACTTTATGTAATTTAGTGGCCGTTATAGAGAGGTTTTACTGTACACGGTTTCCTAAACACTGTAGAGGTAATAATATACTAGCCTACACATGGTCCGAACATTTCGCCCACTTCAACTTCATACTTACAATACCCAACTGATTTATTGATCTTGGTCTGCATTTATTGTAAACCTCCAAGAGGCATTTTCTAATAACACCTTTATACTTTACACATGCATTACCAGGTTTTGTTTCTTATGACACCTATATCCATATATCGTGACAAATGTGTATATTTTATACTGCTTATGATAAACCATCTTAAATGTCGTCTGCTGGAATTATCCAGTTAAAAATATCTTATTTTGTTTCTTCCAAAACACGATTATGTACAGTGTCCCAGCAATTTGATGTTTTTGAGACGCCGCATTATTGAGCGTCTCACCTGGATCCAAGCTATTGGCACAGCTAAATAGGTAATTCATCCATAATGTTGAACTATTACCAATATATGGTGGAACAAGATTACCAACATGTGGTAAACAAAGATTACCAATATGTGGAAAACATTTCACTTGTTAACTCTTAAGCCGGTAAATAATTGTACATGTATCAATTGATGTTATATATATATATACACTCAAAGGTGATAACATACCAGTGCTCGGCGATTACTTACTGATTAAATATTGGAGTCTCAATAAGTAGGTGGTGCTTAATGCAGGGCAAAATAATGCAATTGCAAATGCTATACCAGATCATAGGAACTGTCTTAATGACACTGGTAGACTTAGACCTCTGTTGATGGGCATTGTAGATACTGCATGAACACGAGAAATCCAAAGGTCACACGTGCATACATATAATTTACATGTTCGTCTATAGCAGTAAACACACATTGAAATAAATTTCACGAGTGTGTTTTAGGCAGACCCTTATTCGTGGTTTGGCAGATTCTTGTATTTTAAGGCATATTTCTGCTTGTATTTTGGCAGACCCCTGTTTGTATTTTGGCAGATCCCTGTTTGTATTTTGGAAGACACCAGTTAATGTTTAGGCAGACCCGTGTTTGTGTCCCGACAGATGCCCGTATGTATATGGACAGACCCCTGTTTGTGATTTGGCAGACCCCTGTTTGTGATTTGGCAGACCCCTGTTTGTGATTTGGCAGATCCGTATTTGTGTGTAGAAAGACACATTTGATAATTCGGCAGATCCTTGATTGATGTATTTAGGCAGATCGCTGTTAATGTTTTGGTGGACCTCTGTTTGTATATAGGAAGACCCCTGTTTGTGGTTAGGCAGATCCCTGTTTGTGTTTTGGCAGATCCCTATATGTTTATGCAGACATTTTGCAGACCCTTGTTTATGTTTTTGCAGATCACTGGTTGTGTTTTGAAGACCCCTGTTTGTGTTTCGACAGACCCCTGTTCGTAGTTCGACAGATCTCTGTATGTGATTCGGCAGACCTTTGTTTCTGTTTTGACAGATCCCTAAATATATGTGTTTCAGCAGATCACTGTGTGTGCTACGGCAGACCCCTGTTTTATGTTAAGACACTATATTCGGATTCATTAATTTCATGTGCAGTTTTAAGATTCGTATGAAGTTTTGGTTACAGCGCAAAAAGGAGGATTGATTCTACTAACATGCAGCATAATGTTTATCTTACCTCGTTATGTATACATATAAAGAGCGCTCTGTGTTGATAGAAACATTAAAAATGGCGACAACAACAACAAAACAGAAAGCAACAACAGAGTAAATGAAAATGTCATCGTAAGTTGTCCGATAGGTACCACAAAAACTTGTTATTTTGTTACTCTAATGGGTAAACTTTAAAGTTTGATAAAGTAGGAACTTTATACTTATAAAAATAATTAATCTTTTCAGGCAATGCATTATCATATACATAAAAAATTATCGTATACATCAATATTTATCATATACATCAACAATGATATCATTTCCATCAACAAAAGAAGCGCTCGCCTGTGCTGGCTCAGATTATCGCGAAGCTGTTGTAATGGGGCTTCCTATCGGCTATTGCTCCAAGTTGCCGCTGTTTCTCGCCCTTAATGACTTCAGTGGTATTGATCAGCTATAGGCTGTTCTTGTTTTTCCTGTTGTTGCATGGTGACGGGCTCTCTTACTCACTTGTTACAACGATGTTCTGTCTAACCGTAGAGTGCATCACCTCCCACGCGTCATGGAAAACACGACGTTGCTGTTGTTACCGGTGGGGTTTTCACGAACCTGTTATTATGGCAAAGGCAAACATAGTAGACCCAGATAAGGGATCCTATTTACTTATCCCTATCAACTTACGAAATAATTTACTTTAAGCTGGCTTTAGGAGAAACAATTTGGTAGGGTTTAAATAGAAAATAATATTATATGAAAGAAATACCTGCTTAAAAGCCCATTTGAGCCTTCTAAACACATGAAACAAACAATACTCGCGTTCTTACCTGAGTGCAAACTGGTTAAAATTCATTATTCTGTTACACTGCTGCATGGGCATCATTGGAGTAACCATCTAGAAAGGGCACCCTGTTGCTGTTAAACAGAACTCCACTAGTATTTAGTTATACTTCTGATAGTCATATGACACAGATTTGCAAACAGCTTCAATTGATCTTAGATGCCGAGCAAATCGGCGTCTCATTAGGATTCAAGCTGTTTGACACTCACTGTCAGTAAATAATTTGTATAATAACTAAAAGAGTTTGACCATGTATTGAAATATGCAATAAATGACATGACGGACAGACGTAGCGTTTTACTATAGGGTACACGACTTGTCCTAGATGGAGGCACTTAAAATGCACCCATCCTCAGGCGAGGCACTACTTAGTGCATATATATATACGGTGCTGGACGAACTCATATGCAAGGTGCTAGACGAACATCAGTGACCTTACATATGTGTTCGTCCAGCACCGTACATACAAGTTCGTCCAGCACCTTACATACGAGTTCGTCCAGCACCTTACATACGAGTTCGTCCATTATCTTGCATATGAGTTCGTCCAGCACCTTACATACCAGTTCGTCCAGCACCATACATATGAGTTCGTCCAGCAACATACACGCGAGTTCGTCCAGCACCATACATACGAGTTCGTCCAGCACCATACATACGAGTTTGTCCAGCACCTTACATACGAGTTCGTCCTGCATCTTACATACGAGTTCGTCCAGCACCATACATGTGTTCGTCCAGCACCTTACATACGAGTTCGTACAGCACCTTACATACGAGTTCGTATAGCACCTTACATATGAGTTCGTCCAGCACTTACATACGAATTTGTCCAGCACCTTACATACGAGTTCGTCCAGCACCATACATGTGTTTGTCCAGCACCTTACATACGAGTTCGTACAGCACCTTACATACGAGTTCGTCCAGCACCTTACATACGAGTTCGTCCAGTACCTTACATACGAGTTCGTCCAGGGGTGGCCAGTTTTCTATAGAAACATAATTATAGTGAAAACTTTGAAAATATTCTCCTCTGAAACTGGAAGGTTCTCAGCTTTTATATTTGGCACATAACATCATGTTGAGGTCCTCTACAAAAGATATATAAATTATGTCTCTGAGGTCAAAATTGACCCCGCCTCAGCTGGTGACCAGTTTTTTATAGAAACATATTGTGAAAACTTTGAAAATCTTCTCCTGAAACTGGAAGGTACTCAGCTTATATTTCACACATATCATCATGTTCAGGTCCTCTGCAAAAGTAATATAAATTATGCCCCGGGGTCAAAATTGGACCCGCCCCATGCAGTTTTCTTTAAAAACATAATTACAGTGAACATTTTTAAAATCTCCTCTAATACTGGAAGGTTCTCAGCTTTCATAGTTGGCACATAGCGTCATCTTCAGGTCCTCTGCAAAAGTTATATAAATTATATCCCTGGGATAAAAATATAGTCAAAAAATTGAAAAACGCCTTCTCTGATTGTCTGGTGAGCGATGTCAGGGCCATCATGGCCCTCTTGTATGTTTATCTGGTGTCTTTGTACTACGTGTGAGTGCGCGCGCGCGTTCGTGCGTGTGTGTGTGTGTGTGTGGTGCGTGCGTGTGCGCGCGCGTGCGTGTGTATCGTATACGTAAACCATTATACATTAATAATTCAAAAGATTGACGTTATTTCCTTCAGGGCCCCGTGGTCGAGTGGTTATCGTCTTCGACTGACAATCGCTTAACCCCTCGCCGCTGTGGGTTCGAATCCCGGTCTGGGCAATTGGATTTGTCATGTGAGGAAGCCTTCCAGCTGGCTTGATGTAGGTCGATGGTTCTACCTGGATGTTCTTCTGTGCACGAAACAATCCAATTTGTTCCATGCACAGATGAACCTTTGAGGTCTTCCTCCACCTGTAATTAGCTGGACGTCGTGAAATGATTGAAATATTGTTACAGCGACGTAAAACCCGATAAAAACCAAACAAAACCAAATTATTCTCATCAAGAATTACTTTCATTCTGCTTTCAGCAACCACGTAGATATATGTAAAATGTTCGTTAAGTGGTCGCTGCCTATTTATATGTAACATGTTTATGAAGTGGTCGCTGCCTATTTATATGTAACATGTTTATTAAGTGGTCGCTGCCTATTTATATGTAATATGTTCATTAAGTGGTCGTTGTTGGACTTTCTATTTTATGAATCTCGAGATAAAATGCTAAAAGACTTCTGTAGGATAACTGTTGAAAACTTCATTGCAATATATCTAGGAGTAAACCAGTTTCTCAATTAAATTTAAATGTGGAAGAGAAAAGGTTAACGATGACGTAGTTTGTAATTCTTGCAGCAATTAACTTTTAATTCTTAATGTTAGGTGAATAGTCGTCTGCAAGTTCTTCAAGTGCATTTTCTTCAACACGAGCTGATGAGACGCCAAGTTCGTCCAGTTTGGATCCAAACCGTTGGCCGAGATTATCACGAAATAACGAGGCTTGCATGTCTGTCATCATAACGAGGCTTGCCTGTCTGTCATCATAACGAGGCTTGCCTGTCTGTCATCATACCCTTTGCACAAAATTGATTGCACGTTTTGAAGATAAGCGGTGCTAATGTCTGTCTTATTTGTGTTTCTTAACCATTTCCTTCATATAAACGTGTTTCACGCATTTGTAAACAATGTAGACCCAGGTCAGACGGCTCATATAGGAGCCGTCTGATCAGGGTCTGCTCTGTTTGCTAATTCGAATATGAAATATCTGTTTCTTTACTTTCTAAAATGGCTACAATACTCCACCTTCCATGTTTCATTATACCTATTTGGCTATGAATATTCAGTAGGTATTGAAATTTGAAATAAACAGGGAAATGGTTAACTCTGATCGCTAGCGCCGAATTATGATAAATCAGTATCTCGTCAGAATCCAAACTGTATGATAAATCAGTATCTCCTCAGAATCCAAACTGTATGATAAATCAGCGTTTCCTCAGGGTCCAAACTGTTTGGCGGTCTGAATCAATGAGGCTGCACAGTTTAATACAAATAAAAACCGTACAAATGCTTAGAACTGTAGAGGACGATATTCCCTTAGTGTGCAGAGTCTACTGTGCCAGTTTGGAGAAGATATGTGCCAGTTATTTCTAACGGATACATAGACAAACAGTGTAGCCCAAGAAAACAGGACCTTCTCCTTCTCACCAGTATCTGCACATTGTGCTTCACAAATTACATGTTGGCGAAACAATTTTTGCAGAACAGACCCACGGCCTTTAAACGAAAACTATGTTAATTCATAATACATAAGCAAGTGTGCTTATAGAAGGAGGCTTAAATGGGTTTTACATTACCATGATACTGAACACTGAAACGCTCTATCTCTCACGCGTATCTCACTAAATTTGCAACATAAATTTAAATCTTTACCCTTTGCACGTTATTGGCGAATTTTGTTCGTTGGATCCAGATGAGACGCTGGATAACTCGGCGTCTTCTTGAGAGCCAAGTTTGTTTTTAGCTCACATGAGCAAAGCTCAAGATGAGCTTTTTGGAGATTTGAATGTCCGGCGTCCGTCGTGCGTCGTTCGTCGTCAACAATTTGCTTGTGAACACTCTAGTAGTCACAATTTTAATCCAATCTTCATGAAACTGTATCAGAATGATTGTCTTGATAAAAATCTCGGACGAGTTTGAAAGTGGGTCGCGTGGGGTCAAAAACTAGGTCATTAGGTCATATAGTTGGAAAACCTTGTGAACAATTTTGAGGTCACATTTTCAGCCCAATCGTCATGAAACTTTGTCAGAATGACTGTCCTGATGAAATATCGGATGAGTGTGAAAGTGGGTCATGTGGGGTAAAAAAAACTAGGTCACCAGGTCAAATAGTAGAAAAAGCTTGTGAAAACTCTAGAAGTCACATTGTTTTGATAAAATCTCGGACAAGTTTGAAAATGGGCCACGTGGGGTTAAAAACTGGGTCGCTAGGTCAAATAGTAGAAAAAACTTGTGAACATTTTAGAGGTTACATTTTTGTTCAATCTTAATGAAAATTTGTCAGAATGATTGTCTTGATAAAATCTCTGACGAGTTTGAATGTGGGTCACATGGGGTCAAAAACCAGGCCACTAGGTCAAATGGAAAGAAAACCTTGTGAACACGCTAGAGGTCACATTTTTAGCCCAGTCTTCATGAAACGTAGTCAGAATGATTGTCCTGATAAAATACCGTATTTGACGAGTTTGAAAGTGGGTTAAGTGGGTCCAAAAAGTAGGTCACTTGGTCATATCTTAGAAGAAATCTTGTTAGCACTCGAATGATCACATTTTAGCCCAATCTTCCTAAAAAACCTGCTCGGAATATTTGTCTTGATGATATCAAGGTTAAGTTTGATCATCGTCTGGGACGGGATCAAAAAGTAGGTCACTAGATCAAATCTTAGAAAACTCACCCTAGAGGTCACATTTTTAGCCCAATTTTCATTGGTCAGAATGATTGTCTTGATAAAATCTATTTTCTAAAGTTTGAAAATCTTGTTCTCCAGAACCACTGCTCATGATCCACTATAACATTGTTCCCTTAGGTCGATATTGGTCCCATCCTGGGACTACCCAGCTATAATCTAAAATCTATGGTAATCAGGTGAGCGATTAAGGGCCATCTTGGCCCTCTTGTTTACACTCTTAGTATGTTTTTGAAGAAGAAAAACAAATAACAGAATGTTATCAGTTTATCGTTGCTGTTGTGTTTGTCTACAATGGAGACTTGCTGTACATTAATACGTCTCTAAATTCACTTGATGACTACACATATGGTCTTGCAATTCAGGTGATTGTTGAATGTGTGATAGAAGAGAACTTTCTGCTTAACTTTCGTTTTGCGTTATGCTATAACCTGTCATAAGCCCTGAAATTATACATTCTTGGTCGTGGTAAAGTGTTTTAACACACACTGCATTGTGTATAAGCTCATAACCCCGAAAACATACGCTGTAATGTATATAATAGCATAATCCCGATAACACAAACTGTCTTGTGTATTAACCTGAAAACATACGATTACTCTGTATTTTATATAAATGCATAACCCCGAAAACATACACTGTATTGTGTATATATAGGACCTGTCATGAGGTGTCATTTGAGATAAACTTTTCTTAAACGAGTTCAGAAAAAACAGTTATTAAGCGAGCCTTTGGTGAGCTTAAGAAAAGTTTTTTCAACGTTGAATGGTTATCGAAAGTTCACTACTGTATATATGGACACGGGGAAAATAGGTTGTGTACCAGGCTATATGTGTGCTAGGTACGAGAAGGACGCCAAGAAATCGTGTGACGTCACATATTATATTACACATGTTAGTTATAAAATGCGTTATTGTTATATTAACCGGGAGACAAGCAAAGTAATGTGATAAAAGTGCATAACTAGAAAACAAAGGTAGTATATGCGCCTCTTTGCTTGCAAACAACCGGGCGCCATTTTGTTTCTATTTATAGTAACCTCATTTGCATATAATGATATCATGTTTTGAAACGGGTATTGGCGACTAGGATAACAGTCGTTTATGTAGACCAAAGTGTATGACGTAACATGGCGAGATTTAAATTGAGAAAGATCAAGAGTTAAACTGTATACAGAACTGACGTGTACTCGCGGGCATTATAGGTCAGGCCCTTTCCTTATCAGACGATTGCTCAGAGAGTAAACAAAATAGACAAATAACAAATGAATAAATAAATATACCTGATGTGAACCTTCCAACGTTCACTTGAATAATGTCACAAACACCGTCTAAGGTAGAGAGGAGCGAAAAGCAATCAATTTTTAGAATGACATCATAGCTATTTTTAGCTACAGTATTTCACCATCATTTCCTTCTCACCCGTCTACTTCTCCACGTCCTCCTTTATATCGTCTTATTTTTGACTAAGTAAATATAAAAACCTTCGTTATCATTAGGAATGGTACTTTTCTCCTAGATGGCTTAACAGAACATTATTTCACCTCCCACTATTTTCTGGCCTTTTCATTGGGTACGTGAAGTCACGTGGTGACCCTCTATATTTCTATAGAGGGTCAGTAGCTGACCTGCTATTGGCATTCTACAAAAAGATGAATGCCATTCAAAATATTTCGTCATTTTAATCATTATTCTGATCCATGCTATTACTCATTTTAACAAGTTTTCACTAAATTTGCACAGTTTCAACCACTTTTTGTTTTCTTGGTCTTTATTTATTACGTAAAATTTAGACCTGCAAAATTGTAACGCACAACTGTAAAAACATAACAAAATGACGTCATTTAAACGTCAACGTCATTTCCGTAACAATAACAATGTCATCATCTGGGTCAAAATCAATGATTGAAAGTGGTCGATGAAATAAATCAGTTATTGGGTTTGTCACGGACCCACTTACGGAAATATAGGGGGTATGTAGGATGAATACATCCTACAGACCCCCTATATTTCCGTAGTAGGTCAGTGACAAACCCAATAACTAATATTATTAGTCTACTGTGTTCTCTGAGAGATGGTCGGATAAGGAAAGGGCCAGACCTACAAGCCCGCGAGTACTTACCAGATCGAGTATACACGTCAACTCTGTATACAGTGTAGCTCCTGATCTTTCTCAATTTAAATCTCGCCAACATGTTTCGTTATACATGTTGGTCCACATGAACGACTGTTATCCTAGTCGCGAATACCCGTGACAAAAAATACACTGTTTTGTGTATAAGTATAGGCCTATAACACCGAAAATATACACTGTATTGTGTATAAGTGCATAGCCCTGTTAACCCACACTGTCTTGTGTATATAAGTGCATAACCCCGAAAACACAAGGTATTGTGTATAAGAGCATAACCCCGAAAACATGCACTGTATTGTGTAAGAGAGCATAACTCAGAAACACACACGGTCTTGTGTATAAGAGCACGACCCCAAAAACACACTGTATTGTGTATAAGAGCATAACCCCGAAAACACATGGTCTTGTGTATCAGAGCATAACCCTGAAAACACACACTGCATTGTGTAAAATAGCATAACACCGAAAACACACTGTATTGTGTAAAAGAGCACAACACCGAAACACACACGGTCTTGTGTATAAGAGCATAACGCCAAAAACACAGTATCATGACAGGACTTCTTAGTAGACTAGGAAGTGCATGATATACTCCTGTATTATTTGGTCCCGAGGGGGGGGGGGGGGGGGGGTCATGGAGCAGGGATTGGGGTGAGCAAATGGTCAATATTGGTTCTCATGAACGTGAGTAGATCAATTTAGAAGCTGTTAGTTACTTTAATCCGGAACTGGATCTTTACAGATTTAATCATAACATCTATCAGATTTCAACGCGATGAACGGCTTGGGTCTACACTTTTTAGAAAGCAAAAAACGTAACACAAATGTAATCATGAACATTGTGACTCAAATTATAACAGAAGGTATAGGATACGTGGTATGGTAGCTTCTACGCTGCTTTATAACACATGAAATGGAAAAGTAGTAAAGTCAAGCAGGCAAAGCCACATGCAAGACGCAACCACCACCAAAATACCGATAGACAGCATGACACACACACACACCCCCACCACACACCCAAACGCACACACACACACACACACACGAAATGAACACAGAAAACACCAAAAGACACACAAGAACCAGGGACAAACGTTCCACACATGAACAAATCACAAGCACAAAGACGCAAGGCAAACAAAAGGAAGGGTGACAAAGAGAGTACCGCCTTGGCATGGTCATTAGCAAAAACACCACTGGGGGTTTAAACCGGTTTACGGACGTCCTAACCTCACACTTCTCTCAAAGTCACCCTAGCTTTACAAAAATTGTAAATAAAGGTATCCCCGCTGGACTTACCCACAACATAGACGACGGTGAACACAGGACAACATGTAAAACATAGCATAATAACTGTGACAATCCGTCAAATATGTACTCAATGACTTTGCTGAAGTCAGAGCACCTGCAGGTAAGCCGTTAAGGGCACGACAGGGAAAAAGTAATACATGAGTCTGGTAAGCTCATCCTGTATCCAAGTTTAAGAGTATACCATCATAGGGTACTACCCTCGGCCTGTCATCGCGCAAGCAAAGAGGAAAGCGTAGCTACCGACTGTAAAAGGGTCGATAACCAAACATTCAGTGCGTTGCAATATAATAGGATCATAACCTTTCTTTTTAAATGTTTTAATGCGTTTATAAAGCCGTATGTTATATTATTATACTGTAAAGTAAATTTTGATTGGTCAATTAGCCATGGATATAGAGTGATGTATCCTTCAAATGTCTGATGTATATACGGAGCCATCAGTAACAATGGAGTTTTCCCCCGCCGAGGGCCTCGCTTCGTTGCTATAACAAATACAATGGCCGACCGGTTTCACTTCGTCGATTCGATCCAAACAACCGCTCTCAAACGAAATAACTAGTTTGGGGCGGAACAAAGTACTCCATTGAGAAACATATGTGTTATAGTTGTTGTATAACACTGTAAATTGTTCTAAATCTATAGCAACTGAGCCTCGATACATGGATAATGTCTTATTCTGCTCTGATGCTGCAACTGTTGTCACTGTATAAGTAAACAACGAGCAGTGAACCATAAAATCAGCGCAGTCCACTTTTTCGGGTAATCAGCATCCTGTCTGCTGTATATATTAAAACCTGCATGAGAAAATTGTGATCTTCCCTTTAGTTAAATAGACTGCAGCAGTGCCGACACCCCAAAATCGTGGAACGTACCAAACTGTAAAGTACATTCACGGTTCACTGCTCGTTGTTTACCTATACTCGTGCACGTTTTATAAGATATAAAATTCAAACACACTTTATTAGTTATGTAAACATTGACATATTTATTTAATAAACAAAGCAGGTGTATCTAAAATATATATATAGAACGTTCGTCATGTATTACACAACCAGCCGATTTAATGACTCAGAACCAGGCATGATGATCGTTGTAAAGGGGGTTTATTGTAACTGAGTGGACCAAAGTCGGCCAAAATTAACGTTACATGGTGATTGCAGGGGAAATGCTTCATATCAGGGTAAATATTGACTGTTTAAAATCAGGGTAAGTGTTGAATCTATCATGTTAATTTATTTGATCAAGATAATGTTCGGTGCCAGCAGATAAGTATCGCATCTGGATCCAGATATTTTGAAATTGCCCACTGATTCTGCATGATGGCAGTATGCATACACTAAGCTGATTGTTTCATCAGGATCCAAACTGTTTGGTTTAGTTATTTAATATTTCTTTCCAATCTGCAATCTGATTGGAAAGAAAGGGAGAGTTAAACAATGCCACTTGCAGCAGACGGCAAATTACTAAACGCATGTAATGAGTTCGGTCAGACATTTAAAACTGGTTTGGATCCCGAAGAGCCCACTGTATGCCACTGGGTATAATTTCAGAAAACCCTTCTGTTTTACATACTGCTCGTGACTAGAAGTTGTACAGACGACATTGCCTCACTGCGTTGAAGATTGTTGTAAGAATGACAGGTATATAGCTAGGGGAAATTAATTTGAGTGAGGATACAACATTTGACGTCATACATAAACCCTTATCTTGTTTGTCGCAACCTGGTTGCACTTTGCAAACATCTCTAGCTTTTCCGCTACCAAATGTTGTCGTCTGCAAACTTCTTCGTCAGCTACACTTTTCATTTGTTTTTATTTTCTTCACCGTTGTTACAAAACCAGTCACAGTAGCATACTCGGCGTCTCATCTGGATCCAAACTGTTTGTACAGGTAAGCACAGGTGCGACATTGGCAGCGAAAAAGCTTGAGCCAGATCACATAAAGAATCATTCGCACTCAAATCAAATTGGTAGATAGTTTGTCAAAAAATAAAATTGTTGGTGAAATTAAAATATGCAGTAAATTAAAATTTGAATAGACGATAAGTTTCACTGCGGATTAATTTATGCATATATGCATGCGTATAAAGTTAGCTTGTGGGACTATTCTTATTTGACATTTGACATGTCGGTATACGGTTACATACGTCAATCTAGTAGTTAAAGCGAAGTTCATGTTCTAATAACACTCAAATCTATTTACGTCTCTTCATTGCTAAATTTAAGCTGATAAAAGAACCCTCTCATTTAACATATGTGTCATATTTAATCTAAATTCAGAAATACTTTATTTCTCACGCTTAACAAAGTACAGTTAATCCTGTCTAAAGCGACCACTCAAAAGAAACCAAATCAGCAGATACGTGTCGACAGTCAATACATCAGCAGATACGTGTCGATAGTCAATACATCATCAGATACGTGTCGACAGTCAATACATCAGCAGATACGTGTTGACAGTCAATTCATCAGCAGATACGTGTCGACAGTCAATACATCAGCAGATACGTGTCGACAGTCAATTCATCAGCAGATACATGTCGATAGTCAATACATCAGCAGATACGTGTTGACAGTCAATTCATCAGCAGATACGTGTCAACAGTCAATACATCAGCAGATACGTGTCGACAGTCAATTCATTAGCAGATACGTGTCGACAGTCAATACATCAGCAGATACTTGTCGACAGTCAATACATCAACAGATACGTGTCGACAGTCAATTCATTAGCAGATACGTGTCGACAGTCAATACATCAACAGATACGTGTCGACAGTCAATTCATTAGCAGATACGTGTCGACAGTCAATACATCAGCACATACGTGTCGATCGGCAGTCAATGCATCAGCAGATACGTGTCGACAGTCATTACATAAGAAGATATGTTTCAACAGTCAATACATCAGCAGATACGTGTTGACAGTCAATTCATCAGCAGATACGTGTCAACAGTCAATACATCAGCAGATACGTGTCGACAGTCAATTCATTAGCAGATACGTGTCGACAGTCAATACATCAGCAGATACGTGTCGACAGTCAATACATCAGCACATACGTGTCGATCGGCAGTCAATGCATCAGCAGATACGTGTCGACAGTCATTACATAAGAAGATACGTTTCAACAGTCAATACATCAGCAGATACGTGTCGACATTCAATACATCAGCAGATACGTGTCGACAGTCAATACATCAGCAAATACGTGTCAACAGTCAATACATCAGCAAATACGTGTCCACAGTCAATACATCAGCAGATACGCGTCGACAGTCAATACATCAGCAAATACGTGTCGACAGTCAATACATCAGCAGATACGTGTCGATAGTCAATACATAAGCAGATACGTGTCGACAGTCAATATATAATGTATTGATTCTTGACACGAATATGCATAATGTTGGTTATGTACTGTACATGCTTTTTAAATGACTATGTATGCATTCCTTGCCAAAATAAATCTATCTTATCTATCTATAAAACTCCAATCAGCAGATACCTTGTGTCTACAATCATTACACAAAACTCCAAATCAGCAGATATAAGTCGACAGTCAATACATAAAGCCCCAATCAGCAGATACATGTCGACTGTCAAAACATAAAGCCCCAATCAGCAGATACATGTCGAAAGTCAATACATAAGCGACCTCTTAAAAGAAACCAAATCAGCAGCTGATTTGTGTCGAGAATCGGTACATAAACCAAATCAGCAGTTACATGTCGACAGTCAATACATAAAGCTCTAATCAGCATACATGTATATATGTCAACAATCAATACATAAAGCTCCAAATCACAGCAGATACATGTCGATACTCAATGCATAAAGCTCTAATCAGCAGATACATGTCGATACTCAATGCATAAAGCTCTAATCAGCAGATACATGTCAACAGTCAATATATAAATAGCTCTAATCAGCATATATATGTTGGCAGTCAATACATAAAGCTCCAAATCACAGCAGATACATGTCAACAGTCAATAAATAAAGCTCTAATCAGCAGATACATGTCAACAGTCAATACATAAAGCTCCAATCAGCAGATACATGTCAACAGTCAATACATAAAAACTCCAATCAGCAGATACATGTCGATACTCAATACATAAAGCTCTAATCAGCAGATACATGTCAACAGTCAATACATAAAACTCTAATCAGCAGATACATGTCAACAGTCAATACATAAAAACTCCAATTAGCAGATACATGTCGATACTCAATACATAAAGCTCCAAATCACAGCAGATACATGTCGACAGTCAATACATAAAAACTCCAATTAGCAGATACATGTCGATACTCAATACATAAAGCTCTAATCAGCAGATACATGTCAACAGTCAATACATAAAAACTCCAATCAGCAGATACATGTCGATACTCAATACATAAAGCTCTAATCAGCAGATACATGTCAACAATCAATACATAAAGCTCCAATCAGCAGATACATGTCAACAGTCAATACATAAAAACTCCAATCAGCAGATACATGTCGATACTCAATACATAAAGCTCTAATCAGCAGATACATGTCAACAGTCAATACATAAAACTCTAATCAGCAGATACATGTCAACAGTCAATACATAAAGCTCCAGTCAGCAGATACATGTCGACAGTCAATACATAAAAACTCCAATCAGCAGATACATGTCAATACTCAATACATAAAGCTCTAATCAGCAGATACATGTCAACAGTTAATACATAAAGCTCTAATCAGCAGATACATGTCAACAGTCAATACATAAAGATCTCATCAGCAGATACATGTCAACAGTCAATACATAAAGCTCCAATCAGCAGATACATGTCAACAGTCAATACATAAATATCTAATCAGCAGATACATGTCAACAGTCAATACATAAAGCTCTAATCAGCAGATACAATTCAACAGTCAATACATAAAGATCTAATCAGCAGATACATGTCAACAGTCAATACATAAAGCGGCCTATACACAACATATTTACAGGTCTTCACACAACATACAAATATAGGCCTACGCACGACATACAAACTAATATAGGCCTACACACGACATACAAACATAGACTTGCACACAACATACACACATAGGCCTACACACTACATACAAACATAGGCATACCTGCAACATGCAAACATTGGTCTACACACAGCATACAAACATTGGCCTACACACAACATTTAAACATAGACCTACACACGACATGCAAACATAGGCCTAGGCACAACATACAAACATAGGCCTACACACATCATACGAACATTGGCCTGCACACAACATACAAACCTAGGCCTACACACGACATACAAGCATCGTCCTACACCCAACATACATAGGCCTACACACACCATATTCAAATATATGCCTACACACAACATACAAACATTGTCCTACACACAACATACAAACATAGGCCTACACACGACATACAAACATAGGCCTACACACAGCAGTAGGTTGTCGGAACAGTATCTCGTGATTAACACGCCCACGACTTAGTAGTTTATAATCATATTCAAAGCATGACCTAGTTCTGCCAAGGCCTCTGTTAATCAATTCAGCCAAGTAGATCATTGCTGTTGTAACATGTGTTTGAACCTGTTGTTCCTAGTGAACTCCTAACTATATATTTTAATGAATTCAAATTTCATTTTGAGTGGTGTTTCTGCAACAGCGCTGTTGTTGACGCGATTTTAACCATTTTCTCCATAATATACTTTTCTACGCCTTTGCAAACATAGTATACCCAGACCCTACAGTAGCCGCCTGATTAGCGTATGCTCCGTTTGCTTACAATATAGATATGGTACAGTAAAACCCCTCTAATGCGATCACCTAAAAGAGGTATAATTCTGGATGGTAGAGGCAGGTGGTAGCTAGAAGAGCTTTCTGTGTTACTTTTGTCCTGCATTAAGCAACCACCTGCTTATAAAGACACCCATGTGTATTCATTAAGTGGTCGCATTAGAGTGGTTCTACTGTATATGGTATAGCATAGATAGGATTCTACAGTCTCTGCTATAGCCAAAATTTCCTATGCCTAGGTGCTATTATCACAATTAATTAATCTTATTAATATTCACAATGCCATTACTTCTTACATGAATATTCATTGGATAAATGGTAAGCTAAATATTTTGTGAAGTAAGCTATGCAGGGACCCTAAGATTTAGATACATTTCCTGTTAACCATTTCCCTGTTCAATATTCATGTAAGAAATAATGACATCATTGATATCTATTCAATGAATTTTTATAATGTAATATTTTCAAGGTAATGTTTTGCTTGAAAAAATTGTAGAATCAGATCTTTCTCTTGTCAAAAGCAAACAGAACACATCAGACGGCTAGTATAAGAACCGTCTGATCTGGGTCTACAATGTTTGCAAATGCATGAAAATTCGTTAATATGAGGGAAAGGGTTAACTGACATTAAACGCAAATGAGAGCAAACTTTACTTACACGACTGTACTATTTAACCTTAAACATGAATTAAGTAAACGATCTCGCGTTCAAAGCTTTTTGTTTATAGCTCACCTGGCACAAAGTGCATAAAGTGCCAGGTGAGGTATTGTGAGGGGGCTGTCTACAAAGTGCCAGGTGAGGTATTGTGAGGGGGCTGTCTCCGGCGACGTGCGTCATCTTCTTTGAAACCATAATGCCTAGAGTTTTGGCATTTGGTATGTAGCATCATATAATTGGCCCCAATCTGTAGCTGTATTTTTACATAGAAATACAGTGTATGCAGAAGTCTATAGTAACCAGGTGAGCGATTAAGGGCCATCATGACCCTCTTGTTTACACTAATTAGTAGTGTGCAACAAATAGTTTACTATAATTCTGTGCGTTTTAGCTCGTCTGTTTCGAAGAAATGTCGAGCTATTGTGATCACTGGGTCGTAGGCGCTGTCGTAGTTGTAGGCGTTGTCGTAGTTGTAGGCGTTGTCGTAGCGTTGTCGTAGTTGTAGGCGTTGTCGTAGTTGTAGTTGTCGTAGTTGTAGGCGTTGTCGTAGTTGTAGGCGCTGTCGTAGTTGTAGGCGTTGGCGTAGTTGTAGGCGTTGTCGTAGTTGTATGCGTTGGCGTAGTTGTAGGCGTTGGCGTAGTTGTAGGCTTTTGGCGTAGTTGTAGGCTTTTGGCGTATTGGCGTAGTTGTAGGCGTTGGCGTCGTCGTCATCGGCGTGCAAAAACTTTAATGATGTGTATGTTTGTTATTTGATGGAGGAAGTGATGGAGTTCGGTGTGTATGTTAGTTGTTTGCAACACACGACATGTATTAAAGGGCGTCTCAAATAACTGTTGGCCACTTCCATTGCATTATATCACTCTGCTAGCCACTTCCATTGCATTATACCACTCTGCTAGCCACTTCCATTGCATTATATCACTCTGCTAGCCACTGCAAACATGATACACTGCTAAAGCGGAAGAGTGGTGTGCATTTTCTACTGTTCTGCTAGACTACTGCTATCGCCATACCGCAACTTCCGCTATGACCCCCACTGTCTCTAGTACATGAACTGATCGACTTCTCGTGCCTTCGTCCACTTGTACAAGGACAAGATCTGTCTGTACTACTGATTGACTTATCGACTTCTCGTGCCTTCGTCCACTGGTACAAGGACAAGATCTGTCTGTACTACTGATTGACTTCTCGTGCCTTCGTCCACTGGTACAAGGACAAGATCTGTTTGTACTACTACTACTGTTGAACTTTTCTATTTCTTTCTTTTTAACATAATGTGTCAAATGGCCACTTCTGATGCATTTTGTAAGAAACGATTTAAAATGCATGAAGATCGTCCAACGCACATTGAAAAAGTTTTGAGAGAAAAACATCTGTGTGCGTATTTTTTCTTGGCAACATTGAAGTTTGATATTGTTAAATTACTTAAGCTATATTGATGGAACGCATAAACATTGCTAGGACGCATAAACATTGCTAGGACGCATACACATTGCTAGGACGCATTTATATACATTGCTAGGACGACTTTGATTATAAGACTTTTTGATTATCATTTTTGTCCTGGCCAACAATTCAAGGTGAGGAACTAGCTCGTTTTGTATATAGTTAACTGGGGGATTCCTACCAGATTTTCCCGGGTTTGGATTTATGGCAGAGACAAACAATTAAGAGTCAAACATTGGTGTTTATATTTTATGAAACATTTAGTTCTGTAAAAGAGTTCGTGGTATAATAGTAACGTTTAAACATGCTTATAGATTTCGTGAATGTAATTTATTAAGTAATATCAGAGCGTACTAAAATGATAAAATAGTCATTTCTCCACCACCAAATTCTATGTTGTGACCACTCTTTAGAATCGTCTCTTCGAGACGATTCTTAAGAGCAGCCGCAACAAAGGGTTTGGTGGAGAGAACATTTAAAGGTAACCTTCAAAACCAAACGCCGATGTCTACCTTGATATATATATATAACTAAGATCATTTAACCTAGACAAGTGTATAATTATTCGCAACTTTTCGCAATTAGAATAACGCTAAGAAAAAAACATACAAAAGGTTAAATATGTTTGCCCCAATTATTGGCGCTAGCAATATAACCATGTGTTTAATACCAGACAGTCTAGTTGACCTTTAACTCTCTGCTCGTAATCCAGTTCTAGTCGTCTGCAGGATAGTTCTTCTGTTACAAATTTTACAGTTATTTGTTCTTTTTTTCTCTTCACAAGTGCAATCAATGTCAGTCAGTTTGGATCCTGATCCAATCGCCGATTTACTTGTCGTCTCCTCTATTCAGATAGTTTGCATAAATAACCACAGCTTTGTGGTTAGCGTGCAAAGAGTATTAATAATGGTTAATTTACATTTGACCTTTTCTTGTGAAAGGCCTCTCCTAGCTTGATCTAGTGCCCCTTAGAAGTCACAACAGTGTCTCGTAAATATTAGTTTGACATAAAAACAAATGCTGTTTTGGGAATTGCTGACATTTTGTTGCGGGGCATTGCTGTAGTTAAAGGGTATGATGGGTTTTATTGTTACTCTGTTTATAAAGTAGCTTACCCACAGTCAAACCTATCTAGTTCATGGAGAGAGTTGGTCGGTATCAATTCGTACGCGCTACAAAATCCTAGTCAAACTCGTGCACACCGAGTTTCAACGATTATTTTATTTATTATTGACGGTTCTTTACTCTTTTTGATACGCTCTGCTCAAACTGTTGCCTGCTTCATTTTTGTGTCACTTAGGGATCACTTTTCCGTCGTCTGTCTGTCTGTCTGACTGTCTGCCCGTCACACTTTCATTTTTTTGTCCTCATTTCGAAACTAATAAGTGTAGAGCTTTCAAAAATCACATGTGTCTTCCTCTCATTGATGACCATTGATATAACTAAGGTCCGTCACTCTACATGCAATACTTTTTGAGTTACCCCCCTTTGTTCTGATTTTCGCACTCCAGCGGATTAATAGTTTTTTTGTGTCAATTGCGAGCAGGTGACATATTTGTTACTTTGAACACTCTTGTTGTTTTAGTCATAATCATAATCATTTTACCTATTTGTTTTGTTGCAAGTAGCATGGGTTTTGTTACTCTAAATGGTGATATCGAGCTACTTTCGGTTTTAACGATATTCCGGCGACAATCATCACAAAATTAGCATGCTGTCTTACAGCTCGTTGATGAGACTAGGGTCTTGTAGCATGGGTCCTATCTCGTAGCATGGATCCTGTAGCATGGGTCTTGTTTGGTCCTGGTCTGAAACCGAGTTAGCCGCAGTCTGATTTGCATCTAAATTGTTTGCAGTTGTTAGCAGTGTGGGACTATAGACAATATGGATTGTTTCTGACAATGGTCAGTGTAATGTAAAGTGTTATGATATACATGTATAGCTTAACATAGCGTCTCCAATGAAGAGCATGCTGGTATTGTCGCATCGGAAAGACACACACACACACCGCTCATGCGCCTTGGAAAATGTATGTTTCAATACCGCTGTCTGTAATATCTTCTGTGTAGTCTATGCTATGGTTAATGACTTTTCATCATTTAGTAGAAACTTAAATACATTTCTCTGAATTTGGTTTTGTTTGATCTGGTTCATAGAAACATTAATGTCAAATGTTCAATCATTTAGCCGCAGGTACTATTAACTGTATACGGCGAATTTGGAAGTTACATGTAGCTACATAAAAGTAACTCGGCGAATAATCTTGATCAAAACTGTTTTTTAACACGCAGCGTTGTTTTCGGAAAATAAATAAATAAAAAAAAAAGTTCTAGATAGAATCAAGGAAATATTATCAGCTTAAGTGCTTCCATATGGACGGTAATGGATTGTTTAAATACTATGTGATCGACTGAAAATAATTCACGTGAGTATGAATCGATAAGGTTAACTCGTTTTTCGTCTGCAAACAAAAGCTGTTTTGTTTATACTGTAACTTTTTCCTTTGATGCCAACTTACTCTGCGTCTCGTTTGTACCAAAACAGTTATCACAAAATTAATAGCCTACACTGTAAGCGTACAAAACAGTTTTTAAACAAAAATGCTTTCTCCTGAATAAGGCAAAAGTAGCCTCCGGCTGATATTTCACAATGCTGTGACATGGTACCTACAAGGTATTGTATTTCACAATGCTTGGGGTATTTCACAATACCTTGAAATTTAAACATGCCTTTTGATGGAGAATCGGGTTGATAACACACAAATAACGGATGGTGTGTTTTAAAATAATGTTATTTCAACATGGCAGAAAATGTATTTCACAATATTAGATTTAAAGGCAGGTGGGAGTTTGATATTCACATTAATGCCCGCGGTTGAACTTTGCAGTGATTTTATTTCTGGGGATTTTCTGTACCCTCTGTTAACTACCATTTCTTAAAGTTCGCGGTTTTCCGTGAAAAGTGGGGGTGCAACATAATCCAGAATTTAAAAAAAAATTATTCTTGCAAGACGAGTTACCATAACGCTCTGCTTCCTCACATGTCGAACACTAGGATGCATGGTTTCTTGTTCTTCGTCATATCGAAGCCAGGAGAAAATTTCAAACCAATCATTTTGAAAGCACTTTGCTCTACTGCTATCTAATTTATTTATATATATATATATATATAAAAAAAAAAAAAATGTTTTTATTATTATTATTTTTTATTTTATTTTTTTTGGGGGGGGGGGGGGATTCTGTCTCAGAAGGCACGACTTTATCAGTTTCTTTTCCCGGTCCTTTTTTCAAAGCCCGGTAGTAATTGCTTGCTTGTTTGCTGCCATACTGTAACCGTAGTAAATAAACAGACGAAAGGAAACGAGTCATTCGAAACCCTCATCGAGTATCGTTACAATGCCATATGTTAGAGAATGTGTGATTACACAGACAAAAGGGAAATTCGGAAATCTCGGATGTTACCGTCTGGCAAAATACGGCGGATAGTTTCACTTTTGCTGATTTATGCAAGTGAAGATAGATCTACGTTTCAGGAATTATGTCTCCCCCATGTATTGCCCCTGATATAACTTAAAATTAGACGCGTATCTCTGAAACCAGTAGGGCTAGAGTCACCAAACTTCACAGGAATATTCACCAGCATAAGACATAAAGTTGTTGTGCACCTGGGGTTTTTGAATTGTCTCCCCTGATAACTTTGGAGTTATTGCCCCTAATGACTTAAAATTAGACAAACATTACTTTGTGTCGCGTGTATCTCGGAAACTGCTAGGGCTAGAGTCACCAAACTTCACAGGAATGTTGACCAACATGAGTTGTTGTGTTCCTGGTTTTTTAATTATCTCTCCATGATAATTGTTGAGTTATTGCCCTTGATATGATAATATAAAATTAGACGTGTCTCTCTGAAACCAGTAGGGCTAGAGTCACCAAACTTCACAGGAATATTCACCAGCATAAGACATAAAGTTGTTGTGCACCTGGGGTTTTTGAATTGTCTCCCCTGATAACTTTGGAGTTATTGCCCCTGATGATTTAAAATTAGACAAACATTACTTTGTGTCGCGTGTATCTCAGTAACTGCTAGGGCTAGAGTCACCAAACTTCACAAGAATGTTGACCAGTATGAGTTTAAATTGTCTCCCCTGATAATTGTTGAGTTATTGCCCCTGATGACTTAATATGAAATTAGACAAACTTTGTGTCACATGTTTCTCTGAAACCGCTAGGGGTAGAGTCATCAAACTTCACAGGAATGTTGACCAACATGAGTTGTTGTGCACCTGGGTTTTTTTAATTATTTCCCCATGATAATTATTGAGTTATTGCCCCTGATATGATAACTTAACATTAGAGAAACTTTATGTCACACATATCTCTGAAACCAGTAGGGCTAGAGTCACCAAACTTCACAAGAATGTTGACCAGCATGAGTTGCTTTGCACCTGGTGTTTTTGGATTGTCTCCCCTGATAACTTTGGAGTTACAGACATTACATTTGTGTATTGGAAACAGGATGAATGGGGGAGACATCTGTTTTTGTGACAACACAATTCAATGAAACTTGATACAAATGATTTCAGTTAAGTTTACTGATAAATTACATGTGCATCACATACTTTTTGTCAGTATCTAACAAACAAGGATGTCGTGTAAACAAGAGACTAGTATGTACACTTGTATACACCCTAGAGCACATGACATGTTATTTCAGGTGAGTGATACAGGGCCATCATTGTCCTCTTATAGCTTTGATCCTGATCAGACACATTCTCATTACAACCTTGGATTAGTTTTCAAAATGTAATACATCAGAATTAATATGTTAAAGAAAAGTTACACAAAAATCCTGAAGTATCAGAAGTTGAGCAGAAAACATTTTTATCCATGCAACAAATGAATCCAAAGGATATCCAACCCACACACCAGCTCTTAGATAATTTATATTAATACAGAAAGTCGCTAAATCAGCAACTGAATTCTCAAGTGGTATTTTCCAATTTTCACATTAAGAAATATTTTATTTCCTTATACTGTAGGACCTCTTTAAAGAAACCACACAGTGAATAAATATTGTGCTCTTTAAATACACATCATTGAAAAATTCAGATGAGCTTTCTGTTAGAACTTACTGTGATCTCCTGTGGCAAAGACTGACAATACGACTTCTTTTGAGTGGTTGCTATAAAGAGTTTTACAGTAGTTTCTAGATTTCCAGTAGAATCAGTATGAAAACCCTAACCCATTTTCAGTAATAGAATTTTCTGTTGTTGCGGGAAATTATGCTGGTACAGTAAAGGAAACAAAAAATATGTGATTGCAGTGAATCGTTAGTAGATGTTGGTATGTATCTGGCATTTAAAGAAAAGACAACATAAAATTGCAAACTCAGTTATACTAAATATCTACTTTACAATTGAAAGCTGTGTAGTTGAAGTAAGACATATTGTACTTCATTGCGTTATGTTCTCACCAAAGGCTTAGATCTACATAGATCTAGATCGATCTATATAAGAATTACTATGCTAGTAGTTTTTAAGTTCAGCTGTATTTTGGCGAGTTAGAAAAGTTGTTTAACTACTTTTTCTGACAAGCCAAAATACAGCTTAACTTCAAAACTAATAGCGTAGTAATAATTTTATCACCAAGAAATGATGCAGAAAATGAAGAAAAAGAAAGTGTTCTCAAGCGGTTTCGTCCCCTGAATGAAAATACATGCAAGTGCGATATACGTGACATCATATTGGCGTGCAGTGACGTCATCGACTTTTATAACATAAACAAACTTGATTTAATCCTTTTATATGGACAATTAGTGATTGCCCTACTTTTCCATCCAATCAACGAGTCGCATTTTTGAATTTTTTCAGACTCTAATCCTCATAAATTTTATAAAATCGACTCTAACTTTCGAAGACAAACCTTCCAGTGCACATGCGCAACAAAACTCCGCCCACTACTAGACAAATCGAACGAGTTGCTGTTATGACGCTATCGACACGTGAACGAGTATACACAAGTACACGTGTGTAAAACGTGGAGAGGAGGACTATGCAATTGCAAACAACTGAGAGGCAGAATTATAGACCCAATAGAAAATGGACAAATACATCACGAAACATCCCACCTGTTAAAGCAGGATTATATTAAAAAAGGACTCATGTAAATAAGCAAATAAATTAGGAAATAAGAGCAAACCTGTATTTGAAACCGTAATCCGTTCAACAAAACATAAACAATCGAACCTGTAATCTTTTGTAATTATTCTTATTTCAATATTCTGATAATAATATAATGAATGTTTAATATTAATAAGCTTTATTTTTTATATATGGGGTTTCGGTAGCAGTGATTTAAATCTGTGTAAACCGAGTAGACCCTGATCAGACAGCATAGGAGTTGTCTGATCTGGGTCTTCTCGGCTTACAAATCTTCGTTAAATAAGTCTGCAAGCTCGGTGCCAGAGAGCATTATTATTTTGCCTCCAGAAAATTGCGTCAAACTGTTTTACACATAGACGGGGAATATTTGATTACGTGACAAAGCCAAATATGGCAATGTTTACAAGAAAAAGGCGCGAAATCAGTTTCACTGTGTAGGATTTTCAAAACATAAACACGTGAGAATATTAACAAAGACGACGTTTGTTTGATTGGTGGGTTTTCTGAGTATTTTGCATAAACGGATGTGGATTTTAGATGTACCATAATCACGTGACTATATACAAATTTGTCATTGCTCAGTGGGCGGTGCTTATAAACTCAGCCTGTTGAAAAGTAGGGCAATCACTAAATCGGTTAGAGCTTATAAACAGCAGTCTTCGAAAATAAGACGGCCTAAAACGCTTCGCTTCGCTCGCGTTATCGGCCGTCTTATTTTCGAAGACTGCAGTTTATAAGCTCTAACCTATACATAGTTAAGACAAAGGTGAGCAAATGTGTTAAATTTGATGTTTATGTTTAATTATGACTTTTTCGTCCTTCTGTTTTCCTCCTATTGGCTGAACCAAACTTGCATCCCAGTAGGGTCAGTACACATGCACCACTACCTCACAAAATTCAGTGTCAACGTGGAAAATATTATATGCTAGTAGGAAGTGACTGTATTTGGTGACGTTGCATGATAAAAAGTTAATTCTTGCTCGTACCTACATGCAAACGTGTTCATACACATATATTTTGCATAAATAAATTTACTTTAAAGTTGCACATATTGGTCATCATCATCTTTATATCCAGGCACACCAAACTTCACACACATGTTCGCAATAATGAGGGCACTAAACTGACTTCGGACTAGAACTCTTAGCCCTGGAATATTTTTGTACCAATTGACAGAGTTACATGCTTTTAGCTCACCTGAGTATGCCCAGGTGAGCTTTTGTGATCGCCCATCGTCCGGTGACTCTGGCTGTCCATCTGTCTGTCTGTCCGTCCATCCATCAACAATTACTTTAAACAACATCTCCTCTGAAACCACAAGACAAAATGGAACCAAAATTTACTAAATTGATCGTTGTATCTTGCTCTATAAAAATTGTTAAAAGAGTCTGGATCCATGTAGAACTCTGATTGCCATGGCAACCAAAAGAAAAAGCTTTAAACATCTTCTCTAAAACCAGTGGTCAGAATTGAAGGACATTAAATAGGAACAGCTTTCCTTTGACCCTCTACCAAAATTCTGAAAATTATCATTTTGTTTAAAAAAACAACAACCATGGAATAGTGGCCTTGTGACCCTTTATCAAAATTGTTAAAATCATGTTGATATAAAAGAAAAAATGCTGCCAGGGGCGGGGCTAGATTTCCTTATACAACTAGATCTATATGGAAAACCTTTAAATCTTCTTCTCCAAAACTAGTTCTCCAATTTGAATAGTATTTGGTAGGAATAGTTGCCTGGTGACCCTTTATCAAAGTGTTAAAATCATGTTGATATCTCTAAAAATATGGCCGCCAGGGTCGGGGCAAGATTTTCTTATATAACTATTATAGAAAACCTTTAAAAATCTCTTCTCCAAAAACTGTTGTCCAATTAGAATGGTATTTGGTAGGAATAGTCCCCTTGTGACCCTTTATCAGAATTGTTAAAATCATGTTGATATCTCAAAAAACATGACTGCCAGGGCAGGGTAGAATTCCTTATATAACTACATTTGTACATGTATATAGAAAACCTTTAAAAATCTTCTTCTCCAGAGCAGGTGGGCCAATTAGAATGGAACATGTATTTGGCAGTAATACCAGTATTCAACTGGTGACCCTTTATCAAAACTACTAAAACCATGCTGATATCTGAAAAAGCATGGCCACCAAGGGCGGTGCTATATTTCCTTATATCACTCCAGGGAAAACCTTTAAAAAATTTCTTCCCCAAAACCAGTGGTCCAAAGTGAATGGCATTTGATAGGAATAGTCATCTGGTGATTATGTATCAAAGTTGCTAAAATCATTTTGTTATCTGAAAAATCATGGCTGCCAAGGGCAGGGCTAATTTCAGCATATGACTAGAGAGAAAATCCAAAATCTGTGGTCCTATTTGAATGGTAGGAATAGTTCTGATGACAATATTGAGAATTAATTATGACTACCATGCATTTTGAACAAACTGAATAATCTTCAGTTATTTCCAGAGATGGTTGTGACTAGTTGATCTCTATCTACAATTCACAGGTGAGCGATATATGGTCATCATGGCCCTCTTGTTGTTATTTGTGATATTGTGATGACACTGCATTTATCTTGGTGGAAAAACATTTCCCAGGACTTTTCCCATAAAGATAGTTTGTTCAGATATTGTTGAAGTTTGTGTGCATCAGATGGACAGGTGGTGGTCAGGTAATAATGTCATCTTCGAACAGCGGCACAGTGGAGTTCAGCCCAACTGGATCATAATTAATATAGAACCAAAAAAAACCCAGACATTAGTAACAATATAGCCCTGGGGTACTGCAGACTTTACAATATAGCCCTGGGGACTGCACACTTTACAATATAGCCCTGGGGTACTGCACACTTTACAATTTAGCCCTGGGGGTACTGCACACTTTACAATATAGCCCTGGGGTACTGCACACTTTACAATATAGTTTGGGGTACTGCACACTTTACAATATAGCCCTGGGTACTGCAGACTTTACAATATAGCCCTGGGGTACTGCACACTTTACAATATAGCCCTGGGGTACTGCACACTTTACAATATAGCCCTGGGGTACTGCACACTTTACAATATAGCCCTGGGGTACTTCACACTTTACAATATAGCCCTGGGGTACTGCACACTTTACAATATAGCCCTGGGGTACTGCACACTTTACAATATAGCCCTGGAGTACTGCATACTTTACAATATAGCCCTGGGGTACTGCACACTTTACAATATAGCCCTGGGGACTGCACACTTTACAATATAGCCCTGGGGTACTGCACACTTTACAATATAGCCCTGGGTACTGCACACTTTACAATATAGCCCTGGGTACTGCACACTTTACAATATAGCCCTGGGGTACTGCACACTTTACAATATAGCCCTGGAGTACTGCACACTTTACAATATAGCGCTGGGATACTGCACACTTTACAATATAGCCCTGGCTTACTGCACACTTTACAATATAGCCCTGGGTACTGCACACTTTACAATATAGCCCTGGGTACTGCACACTTTACAATATAGCCCTGGGGTACTGCACACTTTACAATATAGCCCTGGAGTACTGCACACTTTACAATATAGCCCTGGGGTACTGCACACTTTACAATATTGCCCTGGGGTACTGCACACTTTACAATATAGCCCTGGGGTACTGCACACTTTACAATATAGCCCTGGGGTACTGCACACTTTACAATACAGCCCTGGGGTACTGCACACTTTACAATATAGCCCTGGGGCACTGCACACTTTATAATATAGCCCTGGGGTACTGCACACTTTACAATATAGCCCAGGGGTACTGCACACTTTACAATATAGCCCAGGGGTACTGCACACTTTACAATATAGCCCTGGGGTACTGCACACTTTACAATATAGCCCTGGGGTACTGCACACTTTACAATATAGCCCTGGGGTACTGCACACTTTACAATATAGCCCTGGAGTACTGCACTCTTTACAATATAGCCCTGGGGTACTGCACACTTTACAATTTAGCCCTGGGGTACTGCACACTTTACAATATATCCCCTGGGGTACTGCACACTTTACAATATAGCCCTGGGGTACTGCACACTTTACAATTTAGCCCTGGGGTAGTGCACATTTTACAATATAGCCCTGGGGTACTGCACACTTTACAATATAGCCCTGGGGTACTGCACACTTTACAATATAGCCCTGGGGTACTGCACACTTTACAATCAGCATAGCCAGATGTTTAGAAGCCAGACTAAGCTTCTACATTAAGAGCCTGGTCTCTGTTTTTAAGAAACTTTTCAATCCACATGGTAACCATAACATTTATGTCATAGTACTTAAGTTGGTAACAAATGGGTGGTTGACTAACTTTATCACAAAATTTCTAAAATCATGCTGATATCTAAAAAAAACATGGCAGTCACTCCAGCCAGGGGTGGGCTTAATTTCCTCATATCACTAAAGGGAAAACTTAAAACATCTTCTTCTCTAAGACCACTGGTCCAATTTAAATGGTATTCTTTGTAAAATTCCAATGATAGCCCTCTGTCAAATTGTTAAAACCAAGTTGATATGTATAATAATATGGCCGCCCTGGGTGGGGAAAAATTTCCTTATATGTCTATATGGAAAACTTTAAAATATTCTCCAAAATGACTTGTCCAGTATGAATGACCAAATTTTGATTAAAATGCTACAAATATGCAAAATAAGTTGAAATGGGACCAACAATGCTTTTCAAATCGTCGAGTTTTAGACATGAAAATAATCCCAATTATCAAAATGCATTTTTTCCAAAATTGACAGAAAAAGTTCTGTGAAAGGAATATTCCCCTGGAGATTGCTAAAACCATGTGCTAAAACCATGTGCTAAAACCATGCTCATAGCTAAACTACATGGCTACCAGGGGCAGGGTAAATGTCCTTATATGTTTATATGGGATTAAGTTATACTATTTCTGATTTGACTGGCATGTGGTAGGAATAGTTCTCTAGTGACCATATGGAAAATTAATTACGACTTCCATGTAGTTTGATGAACTGAATAATCCTCAGTTGAAAAATTTAAAACCACTATCCTATCTTCAGTTATCATCTAGTGCTACAATCTGAAGGTGATCAAAATAGGACCATCATGACCCTCTTGTTATCTGTTACTCCATAAATACGCCTTTCTACCTAGACCCAGCTCTGCTTTGTTTGCTTATAGAATGATATAGACATGATTCTACAGTTTCTACTATAGCCAAAAAGTTCTGTCTAAATGTGTCATCATTAAAATTAATCATGACATCATCACTTAATCATGACATCATCACTTAATCATGACATCATCACTTCTTCCATAAATGTTCATGGAGTAAACTATTTCTCTTGGACACTTTGCTTACTGGCCACAAATATGTTAATAATTTTGATCCAGATGGTATGCTATGTAACTCATTAAGATTGATACAGTTTCAAAGTCTTGATTGTATTTTTGCAGAAAAATGGGTGAACAATTATTGTTTAGAATTGCAGCACATAACAAGTTTAGTAGACAACAATTACTTAGAATGGAAAGTAAATCTTTACCTACCTAGCATGGAAAATAAATATTTGCCCTTAATCTACTTAGCTGATGGAAAGTAAATCTTTACCCTCGACCTATTTAGCATGGGAAGTATTTTTTTTACACTTTACCTACTTAGCATGGAAAGTAAATTTTTACCCTTGACCTACTGAGCATGGAAAATAAATATTTACCCTTGACCTGCTTAGCATGGAAAATAAATCTTTACCCTTGACCTACTTACCATGGAAAGTAAATTTTTACACTTGTCTTGACCTACTTATCATGGAAAGTAATTTTTAGGGTTTCGGCTTTCGCCGAAATCCTTATAAAATGGATTGCGACTCAAACTATGGCGGAAAACCCTATTGCACGAGCGCTACCTAGCAGGAATCCCCCTAAGAGAATACGCGCATGTGCAGTGCTTGGCTTACAATCCGGTTCCGGAATCTTACAAAATATTTATAATGAAATATGGAAGGTGGATCCATTAGAAAAAAGAGCGAGCTGTTTGATCTGGGTCGAATCTATTTGCAGATGCATGAAAACAAGTTTATATGGGGAAATTAAGGGTTAAATAGACTTCTTCTGTTCTTTACGTCCTTTACAGTATAAAGGTTACAGCGCACTGGTGGTCAGTAGTGCAGGGCAACTGTTACATCATGCTAAAATCTCTAGAGGTCATACGCTTAACTCTTTGCACGCTAGCGGCGAAACTGTGATTACCTATGCAAACAGTTTGGATCCAGATGAGAGGCCACATAATTCTGCGTCTCATTAGGATCCAAACTGTTTGTCATCTTGATCATATTTTTGCATAAAATGAAAGAAAGTTTATTGAAGAATTGAAGCAGACGTCAATTGTTGCAAACGAAACATCACTCAGCATTATAAGGATTAAGCAAGCTGTAGAGATCTGTAATATCGTCTGCTTCAGGTTTGTCATCATTTGAATTTCTAAAAGATCAGTTTTAGGCATTTTGACCTAAGGCAAAATTGTCACAAGTTGTAAACAGTTTAGATTTTGGTCAGACAGTTACTTGGTATTAGATCTGAATCCAAACAGGGTGTCCCACTTTGCCAGCCTTTATTGTTTAAGTAGCTTGGATGGTAGTATTAACAATTACTATTAAAAGGAAACAAGGGTTTTTGTATTAAAAAATCATTAAAATGAAAAAAAAGGAGAAAGGCAAACAAAATGAGACAAAGCACTTTCTTATCTTTTAATTTATATACATTTCATCATTTATTGATTTACGTGTCAGGCTTATAGTATCTTATAGTGTCTTATAGTATCTTATAGTAATGTATGTAATTTATTTCTAATTCATATCATTTATTTCTATGACGCCGGTTACTGATCAGGGTCTGTAGTGTTTACTACAGCACTAACTGTAATTTGCATGTATGACTATAATTTATTTTTAATTATATCATTTATTGATATACTTGTTACATGTATGATGCTGCAAATAGCAAAGACCCTGGCCAGTTGTGGTAACTGATCGGGGTATGTATTGTTTGCAGCACAGACTAACAAATTGACCCTGAACAGACTCACACTCGCAGTCTCCTCAGGAAGAAGTAAGAAAATACAACACAATCACACAAAAAGACAAGGTATAGGCATGGATAAACTATTAAGGGTCTTTTCTGTTTGCAAAAGCACAGAAAGGCTTATTTTGCTCAGACAAATTGAACCCGATATGGAACCCTGAAATCGTCTTCACTATATAATATAAAGTGAAACAATATTATGTGTCTAACAACCCATATACCAATGGGAGGTTTTACTTCAAATTTTCACCCATGATAAGCTGTCAACCTTAATGTGAAGATTTCTTAAAGAATGTAATTATTGCTCTGACCATTTTACCAGAGTTATGGGACTCTGAAATTTTCTTCACTGTATAACACATAGTCAAAAGTGCTTGATATAGAGACAGTATTGTTAGGGGGAGTGGTGCATCAGAAACAATTTTCTAGTTAATTTTATTTTCCCTGTTGTATCCTGCCATGCTAAGTTGAAATATATTTGTTACTTTATAATTTGTCATATTGTTAATATCACCCCACAGTATATTTGGCAATTATTGTGTAGGGTATTTAGAATCATAAGGAATATGTCTAAAATTGGTGGAAGTGTATATATGGATAAGTGAATGATGCTTGCTAATTACTGTTATGGTCCACCAGATAGTAGCAGAAGTATGACCCTTACTTTCAAATAATGCAGTGATGGCTCTATACTACAATAAACATCAATTTTGGCTCTATTGGCACAAAGTGGAAAGCTGAGCTATTGGAATCGCACTGTGTGTGCCATGTTCATAAAAAAATTCTTTAAATGTCTTCCAAACTACTGACATGATTTTCAGAAAAATCCACAGCAAACAATCAATATAATAAATATATATTATGTCCGAAACCTTCAGTACTGTCAGTACTTTGATTTACACTTGTCTTGACCTACTTAGCATGGAAAGTAAATTTTTACCCTTGAACTTCTTAGCATGGAAAATAAATCTTTACCCTTGACCTATTCAGCATGGAAAGTAAATATTTACCCTTGACCTACATGGCATGGAAAGTCAATTTTTACACTTGACCTACTTAGCATGGAAAGTAAACCTTTAACCATAATTTTCTAATGGTTGCAAGATGGACAGATGAGAATTGATGTAACTTCATTTCATAAGGATCCATTGTTTAGATACATAGTAGACAAACTTTAATATCGAGCCACAATTTCACAGCAGATGAGAGTTAAGTGTTAACTCCTTGCACGCAAAACAGTGATTACCTTTGCAACCAGTTTGGATCCAGATGATCCATTATGCTGCATTAAGTGGCATCTCATCAGGATCCAGATGATCCATTATATGCTGCATTATGTGGCATCTCATCAGCATCCAAACTGACATGTTGACTATATTTTTGCAAAGAATTGAGAGAAATTTTATTTTAAGAATTGAAGCAGACAAATGTTCCACAGATAATGTTTTCATATTTGCAAGAATATATACCAGCTAGATCTATGCCATAATGGAGAATCTATGGTAAAAGTGGGTGTTAATGATATACCAGCTTGATCTATGGAGAACAGGTAAAAGTGGGTGTTACTGATATACCAGCTTGATCTATGGAGAACAGGTAAAAGTGAGTGTTATTGATATACCAGCTAGATCTATGGAGTACAGGTAAAAGGGGGTGTTAATTTGGATTATTTTGTTTTAAAGTTCATACTTTGTTAAAATGGGTGTTAATTATGATTATTTTGTTTTAAAGTTCACACTTTTAATTATGATTATTTTGTTTTAAAGTTCATACTTTGTTAAAATGAGTGTTAATTATGATTATTATGATTATTTTGTTTTAAAGTTCATACTTTATTAAAATGGGTGTTAATTATGATTATTTTGTTTTAAAGATCATACTTTGTTAAAATGGGTGTTAATTATGATTATTTTGTTTTAAAGTTCATACTTTGTTTTGACGGATTCTCACTTTCTCTGAGTCATATAACGTGGGTGGACCATAAAATTGTTATTTCCTTAAAATCTGCATCACATGTTTCATTATAACTTACTGGAAATTTTTTGCCTTATCACTTTTTTTTTCTTGTAATCAGATTCAGCTCTTAGCCTAATAAATAATAAATTTGTCAGGTTTTTTTTTAGATGACATTATAAATCACAGGGCTCAAGCTGGAGCTCTCTGACAGGAAGTTTTGACACTGATTTTGTATCTCCTTATGTTCAATATAATTATTTGAACTCCCTCAGTTCAAAGCAGGGAGAAGTTGCATTAACAGTATTTCAGTCATATTGGTGGAGGAAGACCCCAGAGGTTCCACCTGTAATTAGCATGGCATAAAATTTGAATAATATTTGATAGTAATAATTTTCTCTTAACCCTCTACTAAAATTACAAAAGTCATATTAATATTTTTAAAAAAACATGGCCGCCTGGAACTGGGCTAGATTTCCTTATTAGCTCACCAGAGCACAAAGTGCTCAGGGTGAGCTGTTGTGATCACCTGATGTCCGTCGTCCGTCGACATGCATCATGTGTCGTCCCACATCAACAATTTGAACCTTTAAAAATCTTCTTTTCTGAATCTAGAGGGTTCTCAGCTTTCATCTGTGGTGCATTATAAGCATCATCTGTAGGTCCTCTACAAAAGTTATATAAATTATGCCCCTGGGGCAAAATTGGCCCCGCCCCAGGGGTGCCTTGTTTTCTATAGAAACATATAGTATAACTTCTCCCCTGTAACTGGAAGGTTCTCAGCTTTCATATTTGGAACATAGTGTCATGTTCAGGTCCTCTACAAAAGTTATGCCCCTGGTATCAAAATTGGCCCCGCACCAGAGGTGGCTACTAGGTTTCAATAGAAACATATAGTGAAAACTTCTCCTCTGAAACTGGAAGGTTCTCAGCATTCATATTTGGCACATAGCATCATGTTCAGGTCCTCTACAAACAGTTATATAAATTATGCCACAGGGGTCAAAATTGACCCCGCCCCAGGGTGGCCAGTTTTCTATAGCAGACTGCTGTTTTATTAGCTCACCAGAGCACAAAGTGCTCAGGGTGAGCTTTTGTGATCGCCTGTTGTCCGTCGGCGTGCGTCGTGCGTCGTTTGTCGTTCGTCGTTCGTCGTTTGTCGTCCGTCGTCAACAATTTGAACCTTTAAAAATCTTCTCCTCTGAATCTACAGGGATCTCAACTGTCATCTATGGCACATAGCATCATATTCAGGTCCTCTACAAAAGTTATATAAATTATGCCCCTGGGGTCAAAATTGACCCCGCCCCAGGGGTGCCTTGTTTTCAATAGAAACATATAGTAAAACTTTGAAAATCTTCTTCTCTGAAACCAGAAGGTTCTCAGCTTTCATAATTGGCACATAGCATCATGTTCAGGTGCTCTACAAAAGTTATATAAATTATGGCTCTGGGGTCAAAATTGGCCCCGCCCCAGGGGTGGGCAGTTTTCAATAGAATCACATAGTGCAAACTTTGAAAATCTTCTCCTCTGAAACTGGAAGGTTCTCAGCTTTCATATTTAGCACATAGCATCATACTCAGGTCCTCCACAAAAGTTATATAAATTATGCCCCCGGGGTCAAAATTGGCCCCGCCCCAGGGGTGGGCAGTTTTCAATAGAAACAAATAGTGAAATCTTTGAAAATCTTCTTCTCTGAAACTGGAAGGCTCTCAGCTTTCATATTTGGTACAGAGCATCATGTTCAGGTCCTCTACAAAAGTTATATAAATTATGGCCCCAGGGTCAAAATTGGCCCCGCCCCAGGGGTGGACAGTTTTCAATAGAAACAAATAGTGAAATCTTTGAAAATCTTCTCCTCTGAAACTGGAAGGTTCTCAGCTTTCATATTTGGCACAAAGCATCATGTTCAGGTCCTCTACATAAGTTATATTGTTTATGGCCCCGGTGTCAAAATTGGCCCGGCCCCAGGGGTGGGCAGTTTTCAATAGAAACATATAGTGAAATCTTTGAAAATCTTCTTCTCTGAAACTGGAAGGCTCTCAGCTTTCATATTTGGCACATAGCATCATGTTCAGGTCCTCTACAAAAGTTAAATAAATTATGGCCCTGGGGTCAAAATTGGCCCCGCCCCAGGGGTGGGCAGTTTTCAATAGAAACAAATAGTGAAATCTTTGAAAATCTTCTTCTCTGAAACGCTCTCAGCTTTCATATTTGGCACATAGCATCATGTTCAGGTCGTCTACTAAAGTTATATTAATTATGGTCTCTGGTCAAAATTGTCCCCGCCCCAGGGGTGGACAGTTTTCAATAGAAACAAATAGTGAAATCTTTGAAAATCTTCTTCTCTGAAACTGGAAGGCTCTCAGCTTTCATATTTGGTACAGAGCATCATGTTCAGGTCCTCTTTAAAAGTTATATAAATTATGGCCCTAGGGTCAAAATTGGCCCTGCCACAGGGGTGGGCAGTTTTCAATGAACACTTTGAAAATCTTCTTCTCTGAAACTGGAAGGTTAGTCTCAGCTTTATATTTGGCACTTAGCATCATGTTCAGGTCCCCTACAAGTTTTTCCCAGGGCCGGCTAGTTTTCTATAGAGACATATTATAGTGAAAACTTTGAAAATCTTCTCCTCTGGTTGTCTGGTGAGCGCTTCAGGGCCATTCTGGCCCTCTTGTTAGTAGTCTAGTCAAATCAGGCTGGTCAGTGGTTATTTTTAGCATACATGTTTTGCAGGAGGGAGTCATATTGCTCATTGGGACTCAGCCAAGGTGTACATTGTAGTAGGAACTCCCTATATGTCTGTATGGGAAAGTTTTAAAACATTTTTCAAAGCCAGTGGTCTGATAAGAATGGTAATTGTGGTAGGAATAGTCCTCCGGTGACCATACATTTTCACCTCTATCTTTTTCAGGTGAGCAATATAGAGCCATCATGACACTCTTGTTTATCTAATTTTATAAAAAAAGGTAAAGATGGCAATGAGATAGTGTATGGAATTTTACCAGTTTACTGGTGTGCCTAGTGTCCATGAAAAGGGGCATTATAGGCAAACAGTATGGGCCCATAATTAGGAGCAGTTCTCTAATCACTATTTGCACTTTTTCCTTTTACAACTTATTTTCCAAAGTTGACATTGCTAATTTTTTATAAATCTTTGTCCGCTCAATAACTTGACAACTATTGGGTGTGCTGTCTTCATACCTATTCGTAGGAAGGTTGGTCATGGCTAGTAGATGACCCTGAGGTCAGTCAGTCAAAGGTCAAGGTCACAGTGACCTTCAACTCAAAAATATTTTCCGCTCAATAACTTGAGAAGTATTAGATGTGTTGTCTTCATACTTAGTAGGAAGGTTGGTCATGGCCAGTACATGACCCCTATTGATTTTGAGGTCAGTCGGTCAAAGGTCAAAGTTACGGTGAGCTTCAATTAAAAAATATTGTCTGCTCAATAGCTAGATAAGTATTAGGTGTGCCAGCTTCATACTTAGTAGGAAGGTTGGTCATGGCCAGTACATGACCCCTCTTTATTTTGAGTTCAGTCGGTCAAAGGTCAAGGTCATAGTGAGCTTCAACTCAAAATCTTGTCAGCTCAATAACTTAATAAGTATTAGGTGTGCTGTCTTCATACTTAGTAGGAATGTGGTCATGGCTTAAAAAAATAAGTACATGACCCCTATTGATTTTGAGGTCAGTCAGTCAAATGTCAAGGTCACGGCGACATTCAACTCAAATTAATATTTTGCATGTTACGACGGCACATACTTCGGGTGTATAATGCTCCGACACACAGGGCTCTTGTTCCTTCATACAAAGGCTTTCTCACATCTTTGCAAACAGAGTAGATCTGGATCAGATGGCTTATGTAGGAGCAGTATGATCAGGGTCTGCTCTGTTTGCGTATGAAATGATAATAGATCTAACTCTACAGTTTCTACCAGTAGATCTACAAAAACATCCTTTGTACAATATGCCATTATAAAAAATCTGCTAATAAATATTCATGGTGTCATTTTTTTACATGAATATTCAACAGGGAAAGGGTTAAAAGAGCTCTTATAAAAATATCTTATCTATTTACAAAACTCTGAAAATAACTTATACTTTTCTGGAATGTTTTATATTTCAATAATGAAAGACTGAACAGGATGTGTTAAGCATTTGAACACTGAGTAACTTTTCATTCTTAAAAACTGCGACCAGCTTCAACTGTTTAACCCATTCCTCCATAGGCTATTTTTAGACCCAACCTCTTTGAATGAATCTATCCAAAAGGAGTATTTACTAGAGAAAAGTAAAATTTTAAAATTTTGTAGTTTGAAACCATTGTAATAAATAGAGCATTTATTCCTATAGGAGCAAATGCTCTATTTATCACAATCGTTTCAAGAAGTGGTTATTACAGAGGCGTAGAAAGGCGTATTTATGGAGGAAAGTGTTTAATACATTTTCTGTTCTATTTATTTCTTAACAATTGAATGAGTGTCAGTCAAACAGTTTGATCATGATTAGATTCAGAGTTTCTTCGTGTATCACAGAGCTCCAGATAAGATGCATAAATTAAAACATTTTCAAGAATAACTTCTTTATTTCTCCACCAAATCCCATGTTGTGACATTCTTTAGAATTGTCTCTTCGAGATGATTTTAAAGAGTGGTCACAACATAGGATTTGATGGAGAAATAACAATTTGAATATCTGAGTAGGCATATTTAACTGTTGCTCTATGTATCATCTTGATCCAGACTGTATGCTTTGGTTATAAATTCACACATACTGCTTCATCATGCTGTACAAGTATAAATCCATCATGATGTACAAGTATAGATCCATCATGCTGTACAAGTATAAATCCATCATGCTGTACAAGTATAGATCCATCATGCTGTACAAGTATAAATCCATCATGCTGTACAAGTATAGATCCTTCATGTTGTACAAGTATAGATTCTCCATGCTATAAATGTATAGATCTTTCATGCTATACACATATAGATCCTTCATTTTGTACACATTTAGATCCTCCATGCTGTATAAGTATAGATCCATCCTGTTGTACAAGTATAGATCCATCATGCTATACAAATATGGATCCTTCATGCTGTACAAGTATAGATCCTTCATGCTGTACAAGTATAGATCCTTCATGCTGTACAAGTATAGATCCTTCACGCTGTACAAGTATAGATCCTTCACGCTTACAAGTATAGATCCTTCATGCTGTACACATATAGATCCCTCATGCTGTACAAGTATAGATCCATCATATTGTACATGTATAGATCCTTCAGCTAGCTATTGGCAAATTTGTACTAAGCTAGGAAGCAGTTTGAATACATATACGATGCACAATGACTTGCCACTTGATCAGGATCAAACCTGTTGCACATTCTTGGAGAAATGTTCGGATAAATGAAAGTAACATAATTTTGAGAATTATAGCAGACAACAGTTTTTTGGCAGACAACAATAACTTAAACGAGTTATTGAATACATACACCCACATGAATACTTGACTATTAATCTTTAGATTGTTGCCGATGAAATAATGATGCCCCTTGGGAACAACTTGGATCAAGATTAGATGTCAAGCAACTTGATGTCTTATCAACATCCAAAAATATTTGACAGTTTGATTGTATTTTTGCATAAACAAGGAAGAAATATCTTCTGTTACAAATTCAGCAGATGATTGTTTGGTGCAGATTGTTATTTACCTGGCCAGTTAAAGGTGAAAAAGGAAGTGAAAGTAAAATCCTACGACATACCTGCTTATTTATATTGCTGATAAGCACATTCCTTTAGTGTTTTATTGCAAGCCACTTGTGTTGTATGTTGTCAGAATTAATGATCATCAACAACCAATCAAACAATTCCCTGATATTTGCAAACAAGAAATATCTTTTAAAAAATAACAGTATTAATAATATTCTGGTGGATACAAAAGCAGTTTGGCGACAGCAAAAAGCTACTACATTTAAGAATATAGTTATCTATAGGAAAACGTTTGTGTGCCCATCAACTTTTGAGAACTTTAGCTTTTTTTATTGTTGCAAATTTTGTATATCAACAACTTCCTATTCAAAACGTCTTTTTGTATTCTTTTCGTAAGCAAAAGAATACAAAATTATAGGTGTATTCCCGCGTTGGCCACATGCTACTCTCGCCGACCTGACAACCGCCATTCCGCATGGCAGTCTAGTACAAATTATTGACATGCAATGGATAGATTCAAAAGTAGTTTATAACATGACATCTAGAAACAATCAAGCTATACTAGTTTATAACATGACATCCAGAAACAATCAAGGTATACTATTTCTGACATGAAAAGGCTTCGTAGCGTTTGCTTTGGTTTAGTATGTGTTCAAAAGTCCACAATATATAGCCATGTGTAAGGAGTGCACACGAATATAAAAATATTAGGCTCAAGGTGAAATCACGTGACCATAATATGAATGAAATTATTCTGCCAGAGGATTCTCAATGAATAAAGAAGTGCGCATCGAATGACATTATGCAAGCGATTAGGTAATCACACCTATAACTTTGAAAGCAAGTCTGAGTGGTCAGTTTGATAAGCATATATAGCTGCAAACGGCCGAAATGTCAGCTGCAACTGAATCACTCGCTAGAAAGAGTGTTAGATCTAATCCTTTCCCTTCTAGACCCGATATTTTATGCCTGCAACACTTTGATTATTATTGTAGCTGTATATATTGTTAAATACAGATCAAATTATTTTAGTAATTAATTATTCTTAGTACATGTAAAGAGAACACCCCATCCTGGATCAGTTTATAGTAAAAAATGATGTTACTTGGTAACATGTCAAACCAAATTTCATTTTACAAACATGATGTGTGCATTTTGAAATAATCATTAAAATTTCTAACATTGTATATGATTTTTTGACCAGTTTGGAATTGCTTGTGCAGCTGGCTTTATGCTTTTTCTCTTGTTTATCATGTTATTTATTTCTAGTTTTAATTTGCATACTTCCTTTTAACCCTTTCCCTCATATAAATGTGTTTTCACGCATTTGCAAACAGAGTAGACCCAGATCAGACGGCTCCTAGGGGAGCCGTCTGATCAGGGTCTGCTCTGTTTGCTAATAGAATTCGATAGATCTGTTTCTTTACTTTCTAAAATGTCTACACTGCTCCATCTTCCAGATTTCTGTATACCTATTATGTTAATGAATATTCAGTAGGTATTGAAATTTGGCCTAAACACAGAACAGGGAACCAGGGTTAAACACAGAACAGGGAACCAGGGTTAAAAGCATAAAGTCATTTTCTTAACCCTTTACTTCACCTGTGCCTTTTGCAAACAGAATAGACCCTGATCAGATGGCTCTGTTTGCTTATGGAATACTATAGATCTGATTCTACAGTTTCAAATTCAACAATTTCCTTTGTTAACAAACCATTTTAAAAAGTCATGCAATTTGATATTCATGATGTGATTATTTCTTATATGAATATTTGTAGAGTAAAGTTTGTGTAAGACTAATCATTGATTTCAATCCTTTCATTGTAATGTGTTATTTTATTGCATGTGAAGTTTAGAAATAAAAAATGTTTAAACAAAAACTTAGAACAGATGATAATTAGGATAGTTAGCTTAGGAAGAATATAAAGCAAGAGACAAGAAATCTATCAGAGTATGTGACAAATGCACCCAAAGCAAAGATCTGAGACTGAAATGTGTTTTGTAGGTTGGCTTGTATATAATATTGCTAAAGGCACAGATCTGAGACTGAAATGTGTTTTGTAGGTAGGCCTGTATATAATATTGCTAAAGGCATAGTGTCACCTGAATTTGAACTAAAGTTACCGTAAACAAAAACGACTAAGCAGCAGGTCTGATATAATGTAAAATACCTATTTCTAACTGTAATTGTGAAGGTTTTTTCTACCATTGAGGTCATAGATCAAGGTCACAGTGACCAGAAAACTGTACACAGCAATCGGCCATCTAGTATTGGAAACTCGAAGAAACATAGATGTGCTCTGGGCAAGGTTTTCCTATAGCAGAGGTCAGAGGTTAAGGTAAAGGTCACAGTGACCTGAAAATGATATGCCGCACTATGCCATCCTAAGAGAGAGAGAAAGAGAGACAAGGCGAGAGAGAGAGAGAGAGAGAGAGAGAGACACACACACACACAGAGCATGAGCAGGATCGAATTGCGAACAGTATACATGTACTATCAAAAGAGTTCATTATGCATAAACTATATAGACTGACAATTTAAAAGTAGATGGAACTATACTTAACACTTTATCTTTTGAAATATTTTTTACATGTGCAATTTAAATTTAAAAATGTGTATCATATATCGATGTGTTATCGACAAAAATACACGTCTATCTTCTCGCCTGCCAGGGTATCACTAAAATGCAGCTAAGCATATTAAAATATCAGTTTTTGCATGTGGACCTCGTGCGCATTGAACGGAGTCCATTGAATGGCATCAGATAGCACTATACATGTCCTTAGTGACCACATAACGTAAATCACACCTAATATTGATAGGTTTTACAATATTGATAGGTTTTACAATACCGTGATTGTCAGAGGCCGAGAGAAATTGAGCTATTGGGATGCTCCGGGTGGGGGTTTCCATAGTTGACGTTAGTAGAACGTTTAATTGCATGAGCTTGTCAGATGTTTTAGGCTTGCAGGTGATGTGCACAATCGTCCTAGGTCTGGTAGACCAAAAGCAACTAGCCGTATGGGCGACCATGCCATTATTGTAATGTACTTAACATAATAGGTTCTAGCCCACGACGTTGACGCCACCTGCGTTTAATGTTTGTTCCCAAACTATCAGTAATTGGTTGCGCACACAAGGACGCCCATTAAGAGCTCATTGTCCATATACCGGTGGTATACTAACTTTACGTCATCATCAGGCACGTGTAGAGCACATGCACATCGTCAAGCATGTGTAGCGTGGGCATGTGCACACCATCACTGGCTTTAACATGATTGGAACAGAGTATTTTTATTATGCTCCCCAGATCAAATCTGGGGGGCATATTGTTTTTGCCCTGTCTGTTTGTTTGTTTGTCTGTTTGTCTGTTTGTTTGTCAGCAACTTTAACATTGGTCATAACTTTTGAGCCAGTACAGATAGAGACTTGATATTTGGTATGCATATGTATCTCATAAAGCCGCACATTTTGAGGGGTGACATGTCAAGGTCAAGGTCATCCTTCAAGGTCAGAGGTCAAATATATGGGTCAAATCATTGACTTTAACATTGGCCATAACTTTTGGACCAGTAGAGATAGAGACTTGATATTTGGCATGCTTGTGTATCTCATGAAGCTGCACATTTTGAGGGGTGACATGTCAAGGTCAAGGTCATCCCTCAGGGTCAAAGGTCAAATTATCTGGGTTTTTTGGCTGTAACTTTAACGCAACTTTAACATTGGTCATAACTTTTGAGTCAGTACAGATAGAGACTTGATATTTGGCATACGTATGTATCTCATAAAGCCACACATTTTGAGGGGTGACATGTCAAGGTCAAGGTCATCCTTCAAGGTCAGAGGTCAAATATATGGGTCAAATCACCGACTTTAACATTGGCCATAACTTTTGGACCAGTAAAGATAGAGACTTGATATTTGGCATGCTTGTGTATCTCCTGAAGCTGTACGTTTTGAGGGGTAACATGTTATGGTCAAGGTCATCCTTCAGGGTCAAAGGTCAAATTGTCTGTTTCTTTGTCTGTAACTTTAACATTGGTCATAACTTTTGAGCCAGTACAGGTAGAAACTTGATATTTGGCATGCATATGCATCTCGTAAAGCCGCACATTTTGAGGTGTAAGATGTAAAGGTCAAGGTCACCCTTAAAGGTCAGAGGTCAAACATATGGGTCAAATCACCGACTTTAACATTGGCCATAACTTTTGAACCAGTACATATAGAGACTTGATATTTGGCATACTTGTGTATCTCATGAAGCTGCACAGTTTGAGGGGTGACATGTCAAGGTCATCCTTCAGGGTCAAAGGTCACCAACTTCAAATTGGCCATAACTTTTGAACCAATAGAGATAGAGTCTTGATATTTGGTGTGCATGTGTATCTCATGAAGCTGCACATTTTGTGGGGTGACATGTCAAGGTCAAGGTCATCTTTCAGGGTCAAAGGTCACAGACTTTAACATTGGCCATAACTTTTGAACCAGTAGAGATACAGACTTGATAGTTTGTATATATGTGTTTCTCATTTGGCTGCACAGTTTGAGGGGTGACATGTCAAGGTCAAGGTCATCTTTGAAGGTCAAAGGTCATTAAAATTGGCCATAACGTTTGAACCGGTAGATATACAGCCTTGATACTGGTATGCATGTGTATCTCATGAAGCCGCACAGTTTGAGGGGTGACATGTCAAGGTCAAGGTCATCCTTCATGGTCAAAGGTCACCAACTTTTAACAATGGCCATAACTTTTGAACCATTAGAGATACAGACTTGATATTTGGTATGCATGTGTACCCCATGAAGCTGCACAGTTTGAGGAGTGACATGTCAAGATCAAGGTCATCCTTCAGGGTCAAATATCATATTGAGGGGGCATAGTGTTTCACAAACACATCTTGTTTCAAGATGAATCCCGATACAATTTAAGTCAGGCCAACGGCCGCCAATGTGTTTATTGCCGGCAAGGTGAATGATTTGCACCTGTTTGTGTTAGACAACATGATCGCTTTGGGGGTTGTGGCGTTATGGTAAGGGGAAGAACAAAAGACCGACTTGTTGTTCTTCAAGACAATTTGAACACCCAGAGATACAACGATGACGTAAACGCTGAAGGTATTCCGTTTATGCAATGAAATGTTCCAGCTGTTTTTCAACAGGATAATGCCTGTCTACATAATATGGCGAGGATCACATGTGCTCGCTTAGTAGCATCCAATGTCAGCATCATGCAATGGACAGCAATGTCTCCAGACATGAATCCACTGGAGTTTCGATGCGATGGCGCATTGATACACTCATTAGAGCTACAGGTGGTCATAACAGATATTAATTTCAAATAAAATATGGAAAATCATTGTTGAATTGTATGAAAAAATGAATAAAATTGGTCTCAAAAAGGTCAAACTGCCATTAACCTAAAAATGATAAAATTGAAATTGATCCCTACCACCGAAATTACGTAATTTAACAACATTAAACATATCCAATAAAAGCAAAAAATGCATATTTGTGTTGGAAATGCATACCAATGTCTGGCCCAACATTTGTTTACAAATTTCTATTAACTGCTTTATGAAAAATCAGTAAAACATACAGTCAGGTTTCTTTTTTGACAGAGTATATTTGTGGCACTGTTCACGTGACACTGATTTCTCATTTTCAGAGTGTTAGCTTATGGTACCCTACAGGATAACCACTTGTGTAATGGCAGCCAGCTAACTCTAGTTCCAAACATGGAGACTGGAACAGGGGTATGTACACAATCAGTTAGAGATCAGAGGCCATTTAACTTGTCAGCTGATTAGGATCAAAACTGTTTGACTCTCTGATTAAGTTTTAAAAAAGAATACAGACTTTTTTTGTAGTTTTAAAAGTATGCTTCTTTGAAATTGATACAATATTTTGGTGCTAAGCCCTAACATTCTTTTCTTAGAGATTATCTTTTTACAGTGACTCCTTAAATAAGCCTTTCTACACCTTTGCAAACAGAGTAGACCTAGATGAGATGGCTCCTATAGGAGCCATCTGATCAGGGTCTGCTTTGTTTGCTTATGGAATAATATAGATACGATGATACAGTTTCTTTATTGGCAAAAATTGCATGATTGTGTTAATATGCCATTTTAAAAATTAATCTAATTAATTAATATTCATGATGTGATAATTTCTTTCAAGAAATTCATGGAGTTAATTCTTAATATTGACACTCTGAATCCCTTTAACCCTTTCCCTCATATAAACGCCTTTTCACGCATTTGCAAACAGAGTAGACCCAGATCAGATGGCTCCTATAGGAGTCGTCTGATCAGGGTCTGCTCTGTTTGCTTATGGAAGTTGATAGATCTATTTCCATACTTTCTAAAATGACTACAATGTAAATCCATCTTCCATATTTCATTATAAATATTTTGTCCATGAATATTCAGTAGGTATTGGAATTTGGAATAAACATAGAACAGGGACAGGGGACCGTAGAAACCTCTGTTAATCTGTTGAATCCATTCTCAGTCAATTCTAGGTCAATTAGCCAATTCTTTTAACCTAAAGTTTTCATTTGAAGGAATGCTTTAGCCAAAAAGTAATATTTGACATGGTATGGGATGTGCCGCTGTCCTGACAATTAAAGTTGCTCTCATATTTTTTCTCATGCAATAACATTTTGGACTGAAGGTTGATTCCTGCCCCAGCCAGTCCTCAATAAATATATAGTTACCTATCTGAGACGAAAGGTGGTTGCTGCCTAGCTTTCTGCTCCATCTTAGAATCTTCAGGGCGTACCTGACATCACATGATCAGATGATCATGTGACAGGACCTTCTACACTGAAGGAAGGTTGTAGCTTATCATCTTTTTCATTGATGGGGTAAACAATGTCAAGTGTTCATTGATGGGGTAAACAATGTCCAGTGTATCTATAGGAAGGTACTGTCACATGAACATACGATGGATGATGTGACATCAGTTCCACCCTGAAGAAGGCGGAAGCTAGTTAGGCAGTGCTCAACTTTCACCTCAGATATGTAACTACATGTATACATGTATACTTATTGTCTAAATTGGTCTGAACCTTGAAGCCATCTAAAGTTGGTCTATCTGAGCTTTGTTTTCACATTATTATACCCCCACAAACAAAGTTTGGGGGTGTATATAGGAGTCAACTGGGCAGTCCATCTGTTGGTCGGTCTGTTGACTTTTTTTTGGCGTGGATTCTCAGTGACTGCTGACTGGAATCTTACAAAACTTTACATGATACTTTATCATGAATAGCAGATGCATATCCAATAATAGTTTTACAGTTTATCTATTTTCTTACAGAGTTATGCCCCTTTGAATTTTGGTCTGTTGATCGGTCTGTTGACTTTTTTACGTGCGGTTTCTCAACAACTGCTGACTGGAATCCAATGGAAGTTGACATGATGCTTTGTCATAAAGAGGACATGCACATCCAATTATAATTTTCCAGCTGATTGATTTTCTAACAAAGTTATGCCCCTTTGTTTAAACGTTTTGTGTTGGTTTGTCTGTTAACTTTTATTAGCTCACCAGAGCACAAAGTGCTCAGGGTGAGCTTTTGTGATCACCTGATGTCCGTCGTCCGTCGGCATGCGTCGTCTGTCGTTCATCATTTGTCATCCGCCATCAACAATTTGAACAATAGAACCGGTCACAACATAGGTACAAGTTATTCTTGAAAATGTTTAAATTCATGCATCTTATCTGGACCTATGTGTAACATAGGAAGTTTTACAGGTTTATGTGTGCAAACAGTTCAGACATATTCCAAGATCTTTTGTCAACAATGGGACTTCAATTTACAGGCAAACCCCCTGGCTTCTCAAGAATATTAACCCTTGTATATTTTATGTAATACTTTTGATGACCGTCTCAATAAATGTTGATCCTGGTCAGACAGATCATGGTAGAGATGAAACTAACTTGTAATTTAGGGTCAGAATCAACTCAATGTTAACAAACATTTCAGTAGCTCACTATGGTGGGTGACATCATGAACTGTGTGAAGGTTGTGAAATGATTGCAGGAATAGTGAAATGACTGCAGGAATTGTGAAATGCAGGAATTGTGAAATGACTGCAGGAATGGTGAAATGACTGCAGGAATTGTGTAATGACTGCAGGAATGGTGTAATGACTGCAGGAATGCAACAAGGTGTTAATGGACACAGTAGCATATTATTACATTTTCTGGCTGATGCGTTTGGGTGTTAACCCTTTCCCTGTTTAACATTTATTCAAAATTTTATCACTCTCCCAGATGGTATGGTCTGCACAGGAGAGGCCTGGGGTGAAAACAAGCTCTGCATGGTGTGGGTTCCAGCTCGTGTGCTGGTCTGTGGCGGTATGGGGGTCCAGCTCATCCTCTGATGAATCATTCATCAGGGTTTTATACAAATCTATAGATAAGCGTTTAAATTGGTGATCTCGCCAGAAAACATGCCCTGGTCCGGAAACTATCAGCTGTCTACTTGTCCTATCAATCTCTATATACACAATTCTCTTCTGTACATGTGTTGTCAGCTTGAATTTGTTTTTGTCTGTGTCTGCTTGACCCTCAAATGACTGTGAATTGTTTCAAGAATGTTTCAAAGACGTTTTGCAGGACAAACATAACCTTTGTTTGTTTGTTTGTCTGTGCAGTCCATACTGAAGAATACACCAGACAATTTGTCACAAATTGTTGGCTCTATGTTAAGGGAGGATATGAATGAAAATCCTGAGAATTAGCCACTTTCTGTCAGGTTCTGCTGTGCATCTTGCAAAAGTAGGTTTGACTGCTTGGAAGCATATGTATCTTCTGATAGCTCTTGCTGCAGAATAAGTGTTGAATGTTTCGGAGACATTAACCCATTTCCACGTATAGATGCCATTGAGATGCCATATTAACCCATTTCCACCTATAGACACCATTGAGATTTCATATTAACCCATTTCCACCTATAGACGCCATTGAGATTCCATATTAACCCATTTCCACCTATAGACGCCATTGAGTGCCTTTGCTAACAAGGAAGATCTAGATCAGACAGCTTAGGTTGGAGCTGTTTGATCATGGTCTACCCTCTTTACTTAAAATATTCTTTAAATCAATATCTACAGCCCCTTCTATGGCAGACTGTTTTCTTGTCTGACAATTCTGAATATTGACAGGATGAAAAACGACATGATGAATTTGAGGTATTGTCATAACTCCGGCTGCCACATTGTCGTTGTCTTCATCGTTTTCGTTGTTATTTTCCGGAAACTTTAATGTTAGCTATTACTTCTTTACTATTCATCCAGATCTTATGAAATCTCACAAACTTGTTCATCATCACAAAGGCTACAATCTGTCCAAGGGCCATAACTCTGTAAGGCTTTTTTTTACAAATTTATGCCCATTCATGGACTTAGGAAATAAAATTTAAGATGTCTGTCATTTTGAAACCGTAATCAGCAGAGCTGTCAATATTATTTCATGTGTAAATCCATTGTGGCAATGCCTTTCCATCCATGTTATGTTACTACAATACCAGGGATTCCAGGTTCGATTCCCTACCAGATCAAGTCCTACAGATGATACTTTATAAAACCGAGGTCTGATGTATCAGTACTTTACACTGGGCATCTAAAAGAACCAGAGAAACTCTATAGATAATAAGAGTAGGGCATCGCACCCTGGTTTCTCTGTATCCTCTCCCCTCTCTCTGGGGTGCCCAGTTAGCCCCTAGTGAGCAGAAACGGACGTTAATCAAAACAAATGTTTTATTTGTGACCTTGACATTTGAACTTTGACGTAAGTTTTAAAACTCTAACAAAAAACTTTAACATTTGCTATTGTTTTAAAACTATTCAAGCAAATCTTATAAAAGTTCATACAAAATACTCACTGTCAAGAGGGTTACAATATGACCAAGGGTCATAACTCTGTATGGCTTCCTTTTATTTTTACAAAATTATGCCCCTTTATGGACACAATCGAACAGACTAGCATTGGCATCTGCATGTGCTGCTGTGGTTTTTATTTTATAATGGCATATGAACTCATGCTGTTGTGGTCATGGCAGAAAGGGTACAATCAGATTTGTATTAATCAGTAAGCCTGATCAGACGGTTCCCTCAGGGACCGTCTGACCTACGTCCATGCTGTTTACGATCGTGCCAAAAATTCCCAGTCTCTATCAGGTAAAAGGTTACCAGCTTTTGACAAAAACTTGGAGAAACCAGCTCAAACTAGCTCTAACACTCGACCTAGCAAACTGAAAGAAGATTCCTCTAGAATTCAGAGTGGTGACCAGACCTACTTGTGATTCATCTGAACTTGACACTAGCAGTGAGTCTGGCAAACCAGCAGATGTGGGGGTTTCACTTAGAAGTAAGAGCACACAAATATTGAGCGCAAGGAAATGGAAACTACGGTGGGAATGTTAGCAAACTGGCAAAGAGTAATGAAAGGGGCTCTAGTAAAGACAAAACATTTTAAAATACCTGACTAGATATATTTAAGTGGTTCAAGTATGAGAATGGGATAATGTAATGTACACTGCATACTACACAAAGTTGGTTACCATCGTGGTATAGGGGCAAAACACTACCTTTCACAGTGAATGCTTTCAATATTATTGTGGCTGGCTGCAGCCCAATGTAACTAATATAAATCAAAACACAAAGTTTTTGGTCTTTATGCGTCATACAATATCAAAAACAATCACAGTACTGAGGTACTGATGATAGTTTCAAATTTAAAATTGTATTAAATTGGGATTTAAAGAGTTGAGAGAAACAAAATTGTTACGTAGTGAAGAATTGACAGTTGCTAATATTGTACGACAGACCCCCAGCAAAGCTATTGAAAAAGTGTCCTGATAACGGTTGTAAGTGGACACTTATGTACGCACGTGATTCTTGTGGTTAAAACCTATCTACCTAGGATTTGAATTGGGTGAACCAAGGGGAAAACATTTTGTACTCATTTGTGAAATATTCATTTTTAATCAAAATTAAAAGTCTACAACGTACTGTCGTACAAGTAAGATACATGTACTCGTCTTACTACCAAAGTGTCTTATTACAACCGTTATCAGGACAGTTTGTTCGCATGACCGAAGACGTGTCCGAGGCGTAGATAACGGTTGTAAGAAGACACTTTGGTAGTAAGACTCGTACTGTATGTATTACATACGTGGTGATAATAAAACTGGAAGTAATACAGCTCAACAGTATGAGATAGGAGTATATCGTGGTAAGAAACAATTTGTAGACAAAAGACAAACAACAGGATCAATATTAATTATCTTCAAATATAGTTTTATAAATTCATTTGTCTGAATGTTGTAAACTATTTGTTTATTTTAAACAGATCCATGAATTTAAACTGAAGCAGCATGTTAAACATATTTATGTTGGCAAACAGAATGGACCCTAAGCAGACAGCTGTCTGATCTTGGTCAGCTTTGTTAGCCTAAACTTTTACTGGGGTTAAAGTTTTAAAATCATTGCTGTTGTGTGAAAATTAGCTCTATGAATATTCATGACATTATAAAATTTGTACAAGAAAAGAATGTGGATACTCCGTTAATATTCATTTTGAATTTCGCTACCTGTAGATTATCAAATGACGTATCTTTTTTATCTCAACTTTGGCAGAAAAACGTTGCATTGTAAAAAGAACTATACATGTAGAGTCACCGATTCAAAGTCTCAAGACACATAGAAAGTAGATAACGATTAACTATGACCAACACGTTTTTCAAGAACTCTTATGAAAGGAACTGGATATCCTTTGTTTTAAAACACGAGAAAAATTGTAGAAATCATGAGGTTTTCTTAGGGAGGCCGAGGGTCGAATCCAACCTTGTACTATAAATAGAATGTCTAATTACATAACGTCACCGATACTCTACAAATTGAAAAACCACAAGACAGCTTGAGAACTTCCACCTTCATGTTTCGCATCTCTCTGAAAACTTTTCAGCAGATATCTAGATTACTTTCAGGCCACATAGATTATAGCTCAGTTTCTTTTCAGCAGATATCTAGATTACTTTCAGGCCACATAGATTATAGCTCAGTTTCTTTTCAGCAGATATCTAGATTACTTTCAGGCCACATAGATTATCGCTCAGTTTCTTTTCAGCAGATATCTAGATTACTTTCAGGCCACATAGATTATAGCTCAGTTTCTTTTCAGCAGATATCTAGATTACTTTCAGGCCACATAGATTATAGCTCAGTTACTTTTCAGCAGATATCTAGATTACTTTCAGGCCACATAGATTATAGCTCAGTTACTTTTCAGCAGACATCTAGATTACTTTCAGGCCACATAGATTATAGCTCAGTTACTTTTCAGCAGACATCTAGATTACTTTCAGGCCACATAGATTATAGCTCAGTTACTTTTCAGCAGACATCTAGATTACTTTCAGGCCACATAGATTATAGCTCAGTTTCGCGCGCGCATGTGTGATCTTAGCATGGTAGCATACAAACTGCCCACAGTGATCTCCTTTCACTGCGCTGTTCTGAAAATTGCCACAATATAGTCACTACTAAAATCATAATTCCCTGAATTGAAGTGTTTTTCCCTTGAGAATAGTTAATTATAACAGATTATCAAATATTCTTACTAAATTTGTACAGATAATTATCATGACAAATCCAAAATTCTAAAAATAGAAAATATCCCCAAACAGCCGTATTCTAGATTATGTACTCTTGATTCATGAATGAACTTAGTTGTAAACAATATATTCATACGCTCGAAAAAGATATTAGTTGTCATAATTGCAATCCCCTCTTACTATCTCATCTCTCTCCGGATTCTACCAATATATCATTTTCATGAAATTGATAGTCATTAATAATGAGTGCCCTTTGATACAGCAGAATAGTTCATTTACAAATGAGTAAAAGGCATGAAATCGACCCTCTGACTAAGATAGTTTCAAACTCAAAGAGTTTGAAACCATAAAAAATCAACAGAAAATGACTGAAATGCACTGCATTGCTTGGATACAGTTTCATAACGCTTCAGAACTCTCCAGTTATCATTCCTACTTGGACTGGTTTGAGAGTAATATATAAATAATTCAGGGTAGAGGTAGTTTCATCCTTCTGATGAAAGACATGCTTTGTTAACAAAATAATTATTTTTGATACCAGTCATGAAACTTTTTAAATAGAAATTAGTTTCCCTCAAAACTACCACTCATGCAACTTTAAAATGGCATTAGTTTTCGTGATGGTGCTGTGGCAGGACCAGTTGAGATTCCAAAATTTCTAGAGCCCTGACCTACACTGTCTGTAAAACATCCATACTACCACTGAATGTCTTGTAACATGGCTTCTAAACCACGTAACCTATCTTAATGAGTATTTTGATCAAATTTAAGTTTCGTTTGTCTAAGGATAGATTCTATTAGGTTTTTATACCATTATGAAGCAAACACTGCAGACCCTGATGAGACGGCTCCAGTATGAACTCTCTCGTCTGGCTCTGTGCTATAGTCTACTGTCGAAAGTTTGAACACCTTAACAATAAATTTTTAGTATGGTGAACATACGATGAAAATGCAAACTGCTGTGATTAACCTGATGTGATACATTAGGACAACAAACACTAAACACAAGCTGAGTACTAAACACAAGCGGAGTGTCATTTAATTGATGTGATTCACCAGGTCGAACAAAGATTGGCTGTCAATGGTAGTTGCTTGCACATTCCATTGTTTATCCGCTCAGAGGTACGTAGCCCTGCTGACAGTTGATTGGGGTCGAATATGCAAGGGTGAAATACAAGGCCCTCCGGTAGTGTTCAACAGTTCTGATTACCAGGGTTCTGATTTCCATAGACAAGCATATAGGTTTATATAAAACATAGCCCAGGCTTTAAAACATGTTTGAGTTTTCCGTGGTGTTCAAGATTATGACGATTTGAACTTTCGAGAGTAGAATGTATGTGCCTACATCTTTTTTAACCCACTACCTCATTTTTTAGATTCAACCTCTTTTAATAAAACTACTGAAAGGAGCATTAACAAGAGAAAAGGAAAATTTTAGAATTTTGTATTTCTGAAACCATTGTGATAAAAAGAGCATTTGCTCCTAAGGAGCAAATGCTCTATTTATCACAATAGTTTCAAGAAGTGACTGTTACAGAGGCGTAGAAAGCCGTATTTATGGAGGAAAGGGTTAAGGGACACTTAGGCTAAAATGGGTTTATACGAAGGGCGTTCATTAAAGATTTCCCTTGACCTACTTCCAATGGGCAGAGAAGAAACCAACCTTGGCACAAATATTAATCTTTCTCTACATAGGCTCCTGCAAGGGAGATACACTTCTCCCATCGCTTTGTGCAGTTTTGGAGGCCTCTACTGTAGAACTCAGCAGGTTGTGCCTGCAGCCATGCCTTGACTTTGGAAATGAGGTTTTCGTCCGTCGTCTGAAAATCACTTTCCCTTTAAAAATGACTTCATGGTTGGAAAGAGGTGGAAGTCAGATGGTACCAGGTCGGGAGAGTACGGAGGGTGAGGAAGGATTTCATAGCCGCAGGACAGAGCTTCTGTCTGGGCAACATGTGAGTTGTGAAGTGGAGCATTGTCCTGCAGGAATAGAACCCCTCTGGTCAGCATACCAGGCCTCTCGGTTTTGATGGAATTTCGCAATTTCTTCAGAAGTGATGCATAGTATGCCCCATTAATTGTGGTACCCTTCGCCAAGAAATCCATCATCACTACTCCGCGCTGATTCCAAAACACTGTCATCATGACTTTGCCCACTGAGGGTTGGACACGTGCCTTTTTTTGAGGTGGCAAGTCAAAATGTTTCCATTGCTTCGACTGAGATTTTGTCTCCAGATCATAGTGATGCACCCAAGTTTCGTCCTGTGTAATTAGTCTATCATAAAAGTCCTCTAGATTGTCGCGGCACATGCTCAAAAGAGTTTGGGAGCACTCAACTCGTTCTTGCTTCTGGAAAGGTGTGAGCAACCGTTGAATTCATCCAGCAGACACCTTTCCCATGTGCAAATAGTCATGGATGATTTTTTCCACAGATCCCACACTGATCTTGACCTCATGGGCTAATTGGCGCTGTTATGCGATGATCTTCCAAAATGGCGGCCTCACCTGCTTGATGGTGGCATCATCAATTGCAGACTGTGGGCGCCCAGGAATTGGGGCCATTTCCACAGATGTACAACCATGCTTGAACTGACGATGCCAGTGTTTGACAACATCATATGATGAGGCATCCTCCCCATAAACTGCTTTTATCTCATCAAATGCCTCTTTCGGTGTTCAACCTTTCAAATACAGGAAGCTGATGACTGCTCTGTACTCAATTTGCTCCATCACTCTACCTTACATTAAATCAGCACGAGTAAACGAGAAACAAATTATATATTTGTGGTGTGCTGTGGTCTAGTGGTAACGCGCTTGACTAATAGTCTGGAGGTCCGGGGTTCAAATCCCGGTCCCTCCCAGAAATTTCAGAGACGCTTTTCCGCACCTCCTCTCCACCCAGGGGTTAAAATGGGTACCTGTGAGGGTCACTCGCCGGTACTGCGGCTGCATGATTGTGCCATATATTAGCTGTGCTAAATATTGTAGGCCAATGACTCAATGACCAGGGGAGTAAATGTACAGTCGGCTGAGCAATCATTCGGACTGAAAGTAGACTATAACTAGGTACTTTACTCTTTTTTTTAAACTGCAAATCACCATATGTCATATAGAGGTATATTCTATTGTCCGTGTACAATTTCAACTTCCTACCTAAACCGGAAGTAGGTCAGGGGAAATCTAATGAAAGCCCCACGTATTTTGAAAAGATGATCAGATTTAGTATCAAAGTGGACACAGAGAGAGAGAGACAGACAGACAGATATAGATAATGAGAGACAGACAGATAGCGGCCCAGACAGGGAGAGATAATGAGAGACAGATAGATAGACAAGATAGAGACACACAGAGATAATGAGACAGATAGACAGACACAGAGAGAGACAGACAGATAGACAGACACAGAGAGACAGAGAAAGATGAGACAGACAGAATGAGAGAAAGAAAGAGAGAGAAGAAGATAGAAAGCACTTGCTTGCTTAGATGTATATTTTTGTCTACTATGACGATGAAGAAATACCTATTTATTATTAGAAATGTCATCTGCTGTGATGCAGGTAGATTTCATTGAGCGGTTTGCAATCTTCACTATGTAATAGATCAGGATCCATAGCTTTCTGTATTTTATACATAGTATGTAGAGAGACAGACAGATAGACAGTATACATAGTATGTATAAAATACAGAAAGCTATGGATCCTGATCTATGATGTAATACAGTCATCATTCGTGAAAAGAACTTGTGAAAAAACAATGTATGCTGCTGGTCCAAATCTATGTTGACACTGCAATTACCAAATTTCCACGAACCATCATAAACATTTAGCATATAAGTATTGAGGATGTCATTATTTCTTACATATAAATATTGAGGATGTCATTATTTCTTACATATTAATATTGAGGATGTCATTATTTCTTACATATAAATATTGAGGTTCTTACTTATTAATATTGAGGATGTCATTATTTCTTACATATAAATATTGAGGATGTCATTATTTCTTACATATAAATATTGAGGATGCCATTATTTCTTACATATAAATATTGAGGATGCCATTATTTCTTACATATAAATATTGAGGATGTCATTATTTCTTACATATTAATATTGAGGATGTCATTATTTCTTACATATAAATATTGAGGATGTCATTATTTCTTACATATAAATATTGAGGATGTCATTATTTATTACATGAATATTGATGGTGTCATTATTTATTACATATAAATATTGAGGATGTCATTATTTCTTACATATAAATATTGAGGATGCCATTATTTCTTACATGAATATTGAGGATGTCATTATTTCTTACATGAATATTGAGGATGCCATTATTTCTTACATATAAATATTTAGGATGTCATTATTTCTTACATATAAATATTGAGGATGTCATTATTTCTTACATGAATATTGAGGATGTCATTATTTCTTACATATAAATATTGAGGATGTCATTATTTCTTACATATAAATATTGAGGATATCATTATTTCTTACATATAAATATTGAGGATATTATTATTTCTTACATATAAATATTGAGGATATCATTATTTCTTACATATAAATATTGAGGATATCATTATTTCTTACATGAATATTGAGCAGGTCAAAGGTTAATTCACTGATTACTCTTAACCCTTTACTACATGGATAGTCATGTAAGAAATGATGACATCATGAATATAATTAGATTTATTTTTACAATAGGATATTAATACATGTACATGAAAAAAATCTAAAGCAGTAATGGAGAACCAGATCTATATTATTCCATAAACAAACAGAGCAGACCCTGATCAGACAGCTCCTACAGGAGCCATCTGATCTTGGTATTCTCTGTTGCAAATGAGTGAAAAAGTGTTTATATGGAGGAAAGGATTAACCCTTTACTCCATATATATTTATGTAAGAAATAACGAGATCATGAATATTAATTAGATTCATTTTTATAATGGACAAAGGAAATTTTGGCCATGGCAGAAACTGTAGAATAATAAATACATGTATATATTATACCATAAGCAAATAGAGCAGACCCTGATCAGATGGCTCCTACTGGAGCCATCTGATCTGTGTCTACTCTGTTTGAAAAGGTATTGAAAGACGTGGAAAGGGTTCAAGATGTAGATGTGTGTTCTAGGTGTGATAGCTTACCGTAATAGAATACATGAGGAAGTAGCATATTGTCCTAGTTTTCAAACCTCAGTTTGTTACTTCCTATGATTCATTATTGTGTTTTCATCTCACCGAACTGAATGGATTTAATGAGATACAAAGCAAACAAATACACTTTTTATTTTGCGTGACAGAATTTTTCTATGAATTTGTTTGCACGCCTCCTATTTCATGTGTGTTTATGTCCATTTGTAAAATGCTTAGCAAATGGTATCCACAATAGTGGCCAATTAATTGTTATGTCTGTGTCTTAATTGCATCATCTAAATGACATGGTCATTGGGTTAACCCATTCCCACTTAGGCTATTTTTAGACCTAACATTTTTGATTAAATCTACCAAAAAGGAGCATTAACTACAGAAAAGGAAATTTTCAGAATTGTGTAGTTTTGAAACCATTGTGATCCTGTGGAGCAAATGCTCTATTTATCACAATGGTTTCAAAAAGTGACTTCTACAGAAGCGTCAAAAGGCGTCAATATGCGGGAATGGGTTAAAATGTTCGGATTCTGATTAGATGCGGAGTTCTGCAATGGTTTATATTAAAAGATCGTCAGGAATTTGCTTATTACAATGCAAACTACCTTGAAGTACAAAATTACTTGGGTTCCCCAGAAAGACTGTTATCAGGATTCAAGTGAAGTTACTGCATAGAATTAACTCTTTTCTTGCTGAAAAAATTGCTTAACCCATTACCTCATAGGCTATTTTTAGATACAACCTTTTTGAATAAATCTACCGAAAAGGAGCATTAACTAGAGAAAAGGAAAATTTTAGAATTTTGTAGTTTGAAACCATTGTGGTTTCACAAAGTGATTTTTACAGAGTTGTCAAATGTCGTCAATATGAGGGAATGGGTTAACCCTTTCCCTGTTCTATATTTATGTAAGACTACATGCATATTTATGATATTTATTAGCTAAAGTTTTATAATGTAAACTTTTCAAGGAAATTATTTGCTTGGACTAACACTAGAACCAGGTCTATATCATGTGAAAGTTTAGCAAACAGAGCACACCCTGATGAGACAGCTCCTATAGGAGCCATCTCATCTGGGTCTACTGTGTTTGCAAATGCGTGAAAATGCATTTATATGAGGGAAAGATTTAAATTCTGATCTTTTGCAATTTTTACTTTTTCAAGCTTTTGAGAGACTAATGATTAAAATGTCAAAACGTCAGTGAGAATGAGATGTTGAGAAACTTGGCATCTCATCCGCATCAACACTGTTTCCAAATGTAAGTTTCACTGATAAGGGCTAACACTATGAAGGTTTTCAAAGTACATGTAGACTGGTCAGCCTTGTAAAATACAGTGATAACCTGTATTGTATGTTGGACTTTTAACCCTTCTCTTGCTGAATTTTATAATACATTTCTCCTTCTTTACCCATGCCCTGTTGTATAATTACATATATCTTCACTGTGTACAAGTATTTCGCTGTGCAATCACTGCTGTGGAGTGCACTGGTTGCACAATCAACTTGTAAATAGTGCAGACTCTGATGAGACAGCTCCTGCAGGAGCTGTCTCATCTGGGTCTTCACTATTTACAGGTAGGTATATTGACGTGAGTAGCAAGCGAAGGGTTAAATTCATGTCGTTTGGATGTTGCAATTTGGAAGTGTGGAATGGTCACTCAGTACTAGCCCTTTCCACCATGAATATTCATGTAAGAAATAATGACGTCATGAATATTAATCAGATTAATTGTTATAATAGCACATTGACACAGGAACTTATGGCCATGGCAGAAACTGTTGAATCATATCTTTGTCATTTCATAAGCAAACAGAGGAAACCTACAGGAGCCATCTGATCTGAGTCCACTCTGTTTGCAAAGGTGTAGAGAGGCGTATTTATGGAGTAAAGGGTTAAGTCCAATTGATGTACAAACTGCTGATCTTCATCAGAGGATTATTGGAGGAATCCTTTGAGCTGGGTCTTCAGAATTTGTTTATTGCCAGTGTATTCAAAAATATTAATGGCATTTTACAGGTTTCAAAATTATGATGAGTAAACTCTCTCTAACACAATCACCCAAAATGAAATTTAATTGTCATTATGCAAATAGGTGGTACCTTAATCATGCTGGATGAAAATTCAAAATGATACAGAAAATGTCCAAATGCTACAGATATACCCCTTCTCTATTAAGTAGTCATATTCTTCAATGATTCCATGTTTATCTATTAAGTAGTCATATTCTTCAATGATTCCATGTTTATCTATTAGTAGTCATATTCTTCAATGATTCCATGTTTATCTATTAAGTAGTCATATTCTTCAATGATTCCATGTTTATTCATTAAGTAGTCATATTCTTCAATGATTCCATGTTTATTCATTAAGTAGTCACATTCTTCAATGATTCCATGTTTTTCTATTAAGTAGTCATATTCTTCAATGATTCCATGTTTATTCATTATTTCATTGCTGCATAGAATATCACAAAGTTAGTTTTGTATAGCCTGTTAAAGGTTCATCAGGTGTGGGTGAGCAGCCTGGGTATTTACTTGTTAAGCTAGATTTGCCTTCAAATGTAGTCTTATGTATATGTATATAGTGAGGCCAGAGGTCACTGGCAGGTCAGTTATTGACCAAGCTTACGCCCACATAGTAAATGGAAATCTCATCCAAGACTTTGTATATACTCCTTACAAAATCTTTGCAAAAGAAGTTTGATCCAATTTTTCAATTCAAGCTTCATAATGTTTCATAGTGTTCTCATCTGGATCCACATTATGTGACACTGATGAAGGATTTGAAAAAAGAGGCATATTTTTTAAAACACTCTTAGAATTTAGCATCTTTGAATGCAAGAAATAACTTTCCTTATATTTCCAAAATACAACACAACCCATATCAGAGAGACCAGTGTGATCAACCAATGTACTGATTATAATTTAAAATCCTACAGCAATTTTAAACGTTTCATACTAACAGACTCCGATGGGATACATTTAAATCTTTCATACTAACAGACTCTGATAGGATACATTTAAACGTTTCATACTAACAGACTCTGATGGGATACATTTAAACGTTTCATACTAACAGACTCTGATAGGATACATTTAAACGTTTCATACTAACAGACTCCGATAGGATACATTTAAATCTTTCATACTAACAGACTCCGATAGGATACATTCCACACTGAAAATTCAACATTTAGAGGGTTAGAGAAAGTCAGTCAGTAATTTGAGAAAGGCCACGTATATAATTATGCTAATCTAAGACATGAAAAGAAACTGTTGAATATTTGAAGTAAATTTTGAGCTACTCTACTAGAGAAAGTAATAATATTTGAACTAATCTACTACTGTCCATTTCAATAAACTTTGTCACTGCATTTGAATCGAGATTTTTTTTTATTTCTTACCACATTGAGATCAAATTTAAACCACTTGTGTCATCGTTTTTCATGAACTCTGTGTCCGAGTTTCCCTTGAATCCATGTTTTCCCTTTGTAAACATGTTAATTTCTGGCATGCAAATGGTGTACGAATGATGTAGACTCCCTAGTCCTGGCATGCAAATGGTGTACAAATGTTGTAGACTCCCTAGTCATGGCATGCAAATGGCGTACGAATGATGTAGACTCCCTAGTCCTGGCATGCAAATGGCGTACAAATGTTGTAGACTCCCTAGTCCTTAGGCATTATATATATATATATATTAACAGTATTGTGTGATTCTATTGCAGATAGATAATCTCTCATTCAAATGTGTCTACACGGTTTACACGGTTTACACGGTTTACATTGTCAATTGTGTCTACACGGTTTACACGGTTTACATTGTCAATTGTTCAAGGAACATAAGGTGTTTGCATATACAGATGAACTTTGATATCTCAAACTTCAAGGGACTATAAAAAATTATAAATTAGTTCGAGATAACAGATCCAAGTTTGAGTTATCCGATTTCTAATCTGGACAAGTTCTCAAGTTCACTGCTTAATGCAGGTCTATAGTAATGCTGAAAGCTCCTGTAGGAGCTGCTTAATGCAGGTCTACAGTAATGCTGAAAGCTCCTGTAGGAGTTCACAGCTTAATGCAGGTCTACAGTAATGCTGAAAGCTCCTGTAGGAGCTTTGAACATCATTTAGGCCTGTATTAAGCTGTGAAATGTGTTTCTAGATATGCATATTGATACATTTTAGAGCAATTCTGTATTGTAAGATTTTTGGAAGGACTGAACTTTTAGTTATCCCGAAGTTCGAGTTATCTAAGTTCCAGATATCGAAGTTCAACTGTAGTCATGCAAGGATATGGATTTTCAAGATAAATTCTACTTCAACCGTCTAAAAATAATCAGTATCAAACCAATTTAATTCTCAGGGATTTCTCATCAAGATCCAGACTACTTGACACTATGAATGAATTTTTGGAGAAAAACTAACAGAAAGATTAACTTTCACAGTTCCAGCAGATGACAGTTTTTTGCTTGTGTGCAAAGAGCTAACAATTTTGTTACCATAGTAACTGTAGTATAGAGGTATTCATGAATGGGAACATTATATTGGTTTGAGTATTTTTATTTATTTATTTAAAGAAAAGGAGGTCAGCGTACCAGAAACTCCGCCTCACCACTTGTGTAGCGGATAGTATGTGGTAAGTGCACTGCTTGGTATGTAGGCAGCGGTAGAGTGAGTGGGCGTAGAGATAAATTGATCTGTAAACCAAACCACCTCCTTACTTCCTCACAGTGTATCACTACTTCAACTTGGACAGTTTCTTTCACACAGTCGGTGTTAAAGCTCCATATTGTTTAAGTTTTAGGAAAAGGAAAAGAAATCTTGAGGAACACTAAAATGATAGTAAGAGATATTTTCTTTCATTTCTTAATGCTGTACTAGTGTTATGTTATTCTGTGTGTTTTCATTCATATCTCTCATGTAGAGTGGAGTACATAACTCTACTTGCGAGGGGTGATTTTGTGATAACCTGTCAAGCAGTTTGGATCCTGATGTGAGAGATCCATGCACCTGATAACTCGACATGAACCAAACTGTTTTGAGAACTGAGCTCACTTTTAGAATTTCAGCAGACAACCATTTTCCAGCTGTAGCTGTGGGACATTCAGTTAGCTGACTTTGCATTAATTTTGTTGTTTGCCTTAGTTTTCTGTCATTTAGTTTAAAACAGTCATTGTCAGAGTGATGACTAGTGTGTTAATGAGATTCTGAGTTGATAAGAGTCATATCTGGATCTAAACTGCCAATGTTATGAATAGTTTTGTGACTTAGCTTGTCAAGAAAAACAAGTACAAGTATGTTTGTATGTATGTAACAAATATGTTTGTATGATGTACTGTATTTCCCCATTTAAACGACCCTGGGGGCTATGGAAAATCGAAACTTTTACTCCAAACATTGTCAGGGATCCATAAAGTTCAACAGTTTTTGGTGTGTTTCAGTGTTTGGGAAATAGATTCAGTGTTTTTGGATTATGGATTAAAGTTTGAGCCCAGCGGTTTGTATTTGCCAATAAAAGGGGGAGGGGGCACTTTTTATAGGGAGTGTGGGGGGGGGGGGGGGGGGGGGGTTAAACTGGGGAGTGGAATACGGGATGTATGTAATAAATATGTTTGTATGATGTATTATTGTGTATGTATGTAACAAGTATGTTTGTATGATGTATTATTGTGTATGTATGTAACAAGTATGATGTATGTATGTATGAATAATAATTTTTTCTTGTTTTAATTAACTGTAAAAAATGACAATTAAAGTGTCAAACTCAGTGTGGAGTGGAGCTTCTGGTCGTATTCGTGTTTGATCCAAATTGATTTCTGTAGTCAATTGGTAAACCTTCTCCCTGCTCAATATTCATGTAAGAAATAATGACTTCATGAATATTTATTAGCAGAATTTTTTATAATGGTGCATGAACACAGGAGCTTTTTACCTTGGCAGAAGCTGTAAATTCACATCTATATTAGCAAGTAGGAGTGACCTGTCGCTTTTATTTATATCTATATTAGCAAGTAGGAGTGACCTGTCGGTTTTATTTATAGATTTGCTTTTTTCCAAACTATTCCATTCTATACAAAAGGGTTTTGCTTCAATTGACAAGCCAATTTCTCGTGAAGCTCGTGCAGTTAGTTAGACCCGAAGTGCGATTGCCTATACATTGTAGTGATTAAATCAAATAGTGCAATGCTGAGCCCACCTAATACAATAGTGGTATTATCCCAATCTACGGGTCATCTATAAATAAAAACGACAGGTCACTCCTTCTTGCTAATACATGTATAATCCATAAGCAAACAGGAGCCTGTAGGAGCCTTCAGATCTGAGTCTACTCTGTAAATGCATGAACATGTGTTTATAGCCTGTAGGAGCCTTCTGATCTGAGTCTACTCTGTAAATGCATGAACATGTGTTTATATGAAGGAAAGGGTTCAATTAGTTTCCATCTTTTGGCAAAATCCTCAAAGATTAAATTGTTTCATGAATGTCCTACCTGGATCATAACTATAACCCTTAATCCATTACCTCGTAGGCTATTTTTAGATCCAACCTAATTGAACAAATGTACTAAAAAGTAGCATTAACTAGAGAAAAGGAAAAATTTTGAATTGTGTAGTTTTGAAAACCATTATGATAAATAGAGCATTTTCTCCATAGGAGCAAATTATGCTTGGAGTTTTAAATTGACTTGCCAAGATCAGGCATCTGAACAAATCTACTTTTCATTGTAAGAGTTTTCATCAGAAGTATATTTTTGTTCAATGTTTTGATTAATAAAGCTTATAGATGCAGACTGTGATCAGAGGACTTCTTCAGGATATAGCTGTTTGCCTGTATTTGGTAGGCTCAAGGCATTTGTCATCTAAAACTGATATACATATATAGGCATATAATTATAATCTCTTTATCTTGGTAACAGATCTTTTCGCCCCTGGTTGACCGCTGTAGGTTACTATTTGCATTAGCTTGTACCATCAAAACATTTCATAATGTATGTGTTGTTGTTGTAAGAAGTTATTAGAAATAGTTGAAGGGCTGTTCTTTGGGAAGGGCAGGGGTTGGGAAATAAAGGTGTTTTTGTTTGTTAACTGTTAGCCTACACGTTTTTAATAGGGCCATCATGGCCCTCTTGTTTTTGTTTTTCATGGTTGTTTCATTGTGATACCTGAAGTTAAATGTAAATACATGGAGATCAATCCTAACATAAATTTCGTACATACATAGAAAGGACGTCTGAATGATTTTGTTTACTTTTGTCATGTTTTTAGCTAAATACTCCAAGGAAATTTTATTGTATTGAAGTCTTCGTTTCTCACTGATGCAGTGTTAATTTCTGCTGGTGCTGAATATTATTGCTGAATTCAAACTACACAGTAACACTAATTATTCCATGACTAGGTTCCTTACACCATACCTAGTCACTAGACTCCTTACCCTATATCTGCTCACTAGACTCCTTACCCCATACCCAGTCACTAGACTCCTTACCCTATATCTACTCACTAGACTCCTTACCCTATATCTAGTCACTAGACCCCATACCTAGTCACTAGTCTCCTTACCCCATACCTAGTCACTAGTCTCCTTACCCCATACCTAGTCACTAGACTCCTTACCCTATACCCAGTCACTAGACTCCTTACCCCATACCTAGTCACTAGACTCCTTACCCCATACCCAGTCACTAGTCTCCTTACCCCATACCTAGTCACTAGACTCCTTACCCTATTACCTAGTCACTAGACTCCTTACCCCATACCTAGTCACTAGACTCCTTACCCCATACCTAGTCACTAGACTCCTTACCCCATACCTAGTCACTAGACTCCTTACCCTATATCTAGTCACTAGACTCCTTACCCCATACCCAGTCACTACGTTCCTTACCCCATACCCAGTCACTAGTCTCCTTACCCTATATCTAGTCACTAGACTCCTTACCCCATACCCAGTCACTAGGTTCCTTACCCCATACCCAGTTACTAGTCTCCTTACCCCATACCCAGTCACTAGGCTCCTTACCCTATACCTAGTCACTAGTCTCCTTACCCCATACCTAGTCACTAGACTCCTTACCCCATACCTAGTCACTAGACTCCTTACCCCATACCTAGTCACTAGACTCCTTACCCTATATCAAGTCACTAGTCTCCTTACCCCATACCCAGTCGCTAGGTTCCTTACCCTATACCTAGTCACTAGGCTCCTTACCCTATACCTAGTCACTAGACTCCTTACCCCATACCCAGTCACTAATCTCCTTACCCCATACCCAGTCACTAGGCTCCTTACCCTCTACCCAGTCACTAAGCTGCTTACCCTATACCTAGTCACTAGTCTCCTTACCTCATACCCAGTCACTAGGTTGCTTACCCTATACCTAGTCACTAGGCTGCTTACCCTATACCCAGTCACTAGACTGCTTACCCTATACCTAGTCACTAGTCTCCTTACCTCATACCCAGTCACTAGGTTGCTTACCCTATACCTAGTCACTAGGCTGCTTACCCTATACCCAGTCACTAGGCTGCTTACCCTATACCCAGTCACTAGACTGCTTACCCTATACCTAGTCACTAGGCTGCTTACCCTATACCCAGTCACTAGGCTGCTTACCCAATACCCAGTCACATAAGGATGACTAGATTCCTTACCATATACCCGGTGACATTTAATTGACACCAAAATGATTGTGTAGATCATACTTAATAAGTGTGGGACAAAGTATATATTTTATGATTGTTTACCCTTCTATACTAATATCCAGTGAATGACCGTTACACTCAGGTGAATTATCTGAAAACAGATGCCAGGACTTTTACATGAATTCGTGGACTTTGCATCTTTTGGAATTGTATTATTATACCCGTCACAGAGTAGTACATGTAAGTGGTTATCTGTCCAGCCATAGATGTAATTTTATCTGAGCAGTCTCCTTCTACAGGTTTGGGTCAGATTCATTAAAAGTTTGTTGTTATTATTACTATTATGGGGACTTGTGCATCTGCAGTTTCATTTAGATGTGATTGCTGTTATCATTTATTGGCGTCTTGTTGATGTTTTTCGCAGTATACATACAGATACAGATAAGTAGCCACGGGGATAATCCGGATTATTTGTTAGCCTTTGACTTACAGTTCGAGTTTTCATTGTTTAATTAATCTCGACATAACTTTGTCATCGGCTTCAACCCTCAAAGTAGATTTGTCATCTATCCTCATTTCTAAACCTGATGTGAGTCTCAAACAAGTTGTATACTGGTGAAGCACCAAGTTACTGGGCATGTTACATGCATCCAAACAGTTTGTATACTGGTGAAGCACCAAGTTACTGGGCATCTTACATGCATCCAAACAGTTGTGAATAGTAATCATGATTTTGCCTAAAGGCATGGTAAGATATTAATTATGCCTGTAAATAGTGTGAGAAGATATGAGTCAGTCATGCTAACCTACACATATGACTTACTAATAAAATGTGTCAGGCTTAATATAACTCTTTGCCTGATAGAGATGCCTTTGATCATTAGCAAACAGTAGACCTAGATCAGATGGTTCATACAGGAGCAAACAGTAGACCTAGATCAGATGGTTCATACAAGAGCAAACAGAGCAGACCTAGATCAGATGGTTCATACAAGAGCAAACAGTAAACCTAGATCAGATGGTTCATACAAGAGCAAACAATAGACCTAGATCAGATGGTTCATACAAGAGAAAACAGTAGACCTAGATCAGATGGTTCATACAAGAGCAAACAGTAGACCTAGATCAGATGGTTCATACAGGAGCCGTCTGATCAGGGTCTGCTTTGTTTGCTTTTTGAATTCTATACATGTACAGTAGATCTTTTTCTTCAGTATCTGCTCTGGCCTAAAAGCCTGTATTCATATATCAATATAAATATTGAGCTAATGGATATTGATGGTGTCATTATTTCTTACATGAATAGTCAACAGGGAAGGGTTAAATGAAGTAGGCTGTTCAATTGGTCATATACTACCATTCTTAAAGTGGATTTTCTTCATTTGTTTTTTTTCAAAACCCACAAGCATACAGTTGGATCATGATGAGATGCCAAGTTACCGAGTCTCTCATCTGGAGCCACTCTGTATCCATAGGTAATCATGAACTGTCAGAGAGTTAAACATGCTATGAATGTTTCATTTTGTGTCCCATCTTACTTCATTTATACAACATGTCATTTGATGGAGTATCCTTAACCCTTTCCTCCATGAATATTCATGTAAGAAATAATGACATCATGAATATTCATGTAGGAAATAAAAATGACATCATGAATATTCATGCAAAAAATAATGACATCATGAATATTAATTAGATAAATCTACAACATTACATGGACACAAGAAGGTTTAGCCATGGCAGAAACTGTAGAATCATATCTATATCATAAGCAAACATAGCAGACCCTCATCAGACGGCTCCTATAGGAGCCGTCTGATCTGGGTCTACTCTGTTTGCAAAGGTGTATTTATGGAGTGAAGGGTTGGATTCTGATCAGACACAGAGGTATTCCAGATCTCTTCAGTACACAAGTTGTTTACAAATGCCAGCTGTGTGATGATGAGCAGGTTACAGGGTAAATGAACCCTCAATCAGGCCACATTACCGGTACAGTCATGTTAACAGTATTGGTGACGTCATTTAGTAGGTGTAGAAGATAGAAACCAATGATTGATATCCTTCCCTTGATAGCTATAATGGCGACTGCATTAAAAAAAGTCATCTGCCGATTTCTATAAAATTATCTGAAATAATACTGGTGACAAAATATTGCAAGTTTGCTGCATTAGCTGGTTATTCTGGATGTTAGATCTAGATCCAAGTTGACTATTGTACACTTTACTGTCTCCTAGATCTAGATCCAAGTTGACTATTGTACACTCTACTGTCTCCTAGATCTAGATCCAAGTTGATTATTGTACACTGTACTGTCTCCTAGATCTAGATCCAAGTTGATTATAGTACACTGTACTGTCTCCTAGTTCTAGATCCAAGTTGATTATAGTACACTGTACTGTCTCCTAGTTCTAGATCCAAGTTGATTATGGTACACTGTACTGTCATCTAGATCCAAGTTGATTATAGTACACTGTACTGTCTCCTAGATCTAGATCCAAGTTGATTATAGTACACTGTACTGTCTCCTAGTTCTAAATCCAAGTTGATTATAGTACACTGTACTGTCTCCTAGATCTAGATCCAAGTTGATTATAGTACACTGTACTGTCTCCTAGTTCTAAATCCAAGTTGATTATAGTACACTGTACTGTCACCTAGATCTAGATCCAAGTTGATTATTGTACACTGTACTGTCTCCTAGTTCTAAATCCAAGTTGATTATAGTACACTGTACTGTCTCCTAGATCTAGATCCAAGTTGATTATAGTACACTGTACTGTCTCCTAGATCTAGATCCAAGTTGATTATAGTACACTGTACTGTCTCCTAGATCTAGATCCAAGTTGATTATTGTACACTGTACTGTCTCCTAGTTCTAAATCCAAGTTGATTATAGTACACTGTTACTGTCATCTAGATCCAAGTTGATTATAGTACACTGTACTGTCTCCTAGATCTAGATCCAAGTTGATTATTGTACACTGTACTGTCTCCTAGATCTAGATCCAAGTTGATTATAGTACACTGTACTGTCACCTAGATCTAGATCCAAGTTGATTATTGTACACTGTACTGTCTCCTAGTTCTAGATCCAAGTTGATTATAGTACACTGTACTGTCATCTAGATCCAAGTTGATTATTGTACACTGCACTGTCTCCTAGATCTAAATCCAAGTTGATTATTGTACACTGTACTGTCTCCTCTAAGATCTAGATCCAAGTTGATTATTGTACACTACAGTACTGTCTCCTCTAAGATCTAGATCCAAGTTGACTTGTACACTACAGTACTGTCTCCTCTAAGATCTAGATCCAAGTTGATTATTGTACACTACAGTACTGTCTCCGCTAAGATCTAGATCCAAGTTGACTTGTACACTACAGTACTGTATCCTCTAAGATCTAGATCCAAGTTGATTATTGTACACTACAGTACTGTCTCCTCTAAGATCTAGATCCAAGTTGACTTGTACACTATAGTACTGTCTCCTCTAAGATCTAGATCCAAGTTGACTTGTACACTACAGTACTGTCTTCTCTAAGATCTAGATCCAAGTTGATTATTGTACACTACAGTACTGTCTCCTCTAAGATCTAGATCCAAGTTGACTTGTACACTACAGTACCATCTCATGAATGTTTAACTTTTGGGTTTACTATACTCTTTGTGCACTAATGGCAAATTCATGATTACGTTTTCAAACAGCTTGGATCACACAATGAGATGCCAAGTAATTGAGATGCCAACTGTTTGGCACTGACTGTACTTTTGAAGACAAATGTATGAACAGTTTACTTTGATCCATATCAACTTTCTTTATGTCGCATTTGGATCCAAACTGTATAGGTTTTAAATAATTTTTTGATAGAATGCTAAACAATGAACCATATGTATTCCATGTTTTTTTTGTCAATATACTTCGGATAAATGTAAAATCAAAACCTTTACCCAAGCGTAGAACAATTGCCCCTTGGATGATTGCCCCTTTGGAAATTGTCCCTTGAAATATAAAATATAGTAGTATATTGTAGTAAAATTAATATATAATGATATTGTATAATGTAAATAAATGGGCAGAGGGCTGTGTATACCAATTAGCACTCTTGTATATAATGTATCTACTGCAAATGTTTTGAAATGTAAAGTTTGTAAGCCTATACAAATAGCATAGTCCCCCATTAGAAAGTAAACACTTGTCTAGTGTCCACTGTTTGTTGCTGTACAACTTATATTAACCCTCTCCTGCATAAGTATGCCTTTCTATGCCTCTGTAAAAGTTACTTTATGAAACCATTGTGACAAATAGAGCATTTGCTCCTATAGGAGCCAATGCTCTATTTATCACAATGGTTTCTAACTGCACAATTCTAAACTTTTCCTTTTCCCTAGTAAATGCTCCTTTTTGGTAGATTTATTCAATGAAGTTGGGTCTAAAAATAGCCTATGGGGGAAAGGGTTAATTCTTCTTCTTTTTTTAACCCTTTGCTAAGTGCAACCTAACTGGTATTTGCAAACAGTTTGGATGCAGATGAGACTTGGCATCTCATCAGAATGCAAGCTGTTTGACACATGGTCAAAAGTTTCTCAAAAGCTTACATGAACTGGAAGTAAGTGAAAAAATGTAACAGGTCAGATTTCAGCAGACATCGTTTTTTATAACGGGCTAAGGGATTATAAGATATGAAGGCTGTTCTAAAAATGAAGACAATTGTGTATGAATTTGGTACATAGTGTTTGTTCAGATTTCAAGTTTAGTTTATCCCTCTAAAGTATTCGCCCTCGACTTCCACGAACTTTGGTAGCCGAGAAATCCAAGAGGTGAATGCAGCAGAGTAGTCTCCCAAGTGCTTGGTGAATGCAGCTTTAATCGCTTAGTGTTTGCACCCTGTCAGCATCTTTTTCAGCCTGAGGAAGAAGAAAAAGTGACAAGGATGAATAAGCTGGATGGTTGATTTGTACTACTGTTTCACCGGCCGCATGGCTCAGTGGTAGAGCGTCCGCCTGTGGTACGGAAAGTCGTGGGTTCGATCCCCGGCCGCGACAGACCAAAAGTCGTTAAAAGTTGGTACTAGTAGCTCCCTTGTCTACGCTCGACATTAAAGGTGTAGTTCTAGGACTGGTTGGCCCGGTGTCAGGATAATGTGACTGGGTGGGGTGCCCTTGCCATGTACCTGCGGCAGGGGTATTCCAGTGAGGCAGCACTATAACTTGTCTCATGCGGGTGCCGTCTGCAAATAACTGAAATACTGTTGGTCGGACGTAAAACCCAACTCACTCACTCTCTACTGTTTCATTGTGCAGAAAACTTTGGACAATGGCACTTTTGTGAGCTGCAGTGTGGTCATGGATCAGTTGCACAGCAATGTTTAGCTACTTTAGGCAGAAACTATATAATCATATATCTATATTATATCATAAGCAAACAGAGCAGACGCTGATCAGACGGCTCCTATGCTTTACTCCATAAATACGCCTTTCTATGCCTTTGCAAACAGAGTAGACCTAGATCAGACGGCTTCAGTAGGAGCTGTCTGATCAGGATCTGCTCTGTTTGCTTATGATATAATATAGATATGATACTACAGTTTCTGCTTTAGCAAAAATGCCCATGCCCATGTGCTATTATAGCAAATTAATCTACATGTCATTAATATTTATGACATCAGTATTTCTTTCATGAATATTCATGGAGTAAAGGGTTAAAACAATTTGTCTGCCAACTTCTTACCGAGGATGCCCTGGATGGACATACATGTATTTAACCCTGGATGGACATACATGTATTTAACCCTGGATGGACATACATGTATTTAACCCTGGATGGACATACATGTATTTGACCCTGGATGGACATACATGTATTTAACCCTGGATGGACATATTTAATGTCAGTTTGGCACTTCTGTTTATAAAAGGAAATCATCTGTGTCAATTCTTCAAAATAGCCCATGAGGAAATGGGTTAACGACAAAAATGCAACGTCATTCACCAAGGCAGAGCTCTTTTTCAGTCAGGGAAGTGTTCTAATTTTGGTCTTTACACTTGTTTTTCCTCCCAGAATTTTGTTTTCTAGTTCATCAAGTTTGTTCATGTGGGTTGTATATTACTCTGTGTTTGCTGAGTAATAGTTGTCTGTTACAGTTGTTGTCTGCTTCATTTTTGGAAAAACAACCGAGCTACAGATAAAGTTGTGTACTCAAATACTAAAATACAGAGCTACAGATAAAGTTGTGTACTCAAATACTAAAATACAGAGCTACAGATAAAGTTGTGTACTCAAATACTAAAATACCGAGCTACAGATAAAGTTGTGTACTCAAATACTAAAATACCGAGCTACAGATAAAGTTGTGTACTCAAATACTAAAATACAGAGCTACAGATAAAGTTGTGTACTCAAATACTAAAATACAGAGCTACAGATAAAGTTGTGTACTCAAATACAAAAACAACCGAGCTACAGATAAAGTTGTGTACTCAAATACTAAAATCGTCATTTCTCTACCAAACCTTATACTGTGACCACTCTTTAGAATCGTCTTTTCAAGACGACTAGAATCGTCTTTTCTCTACCAAACCTTATACTGTGGCCACTCTTTAGAATCGTCTTTTCAAGACGACTAGAATCGTCTTTTCAAGACGATTCTAAAGAGTGGTCACAGTACAGGGTTTGGTGGAAAAATAAAGGAGTTATTCTTGAAAATGTTTAAATATAGGCATCTTATCTGGCCCTCTGAACACTTTCTTCATGCCCTTTTTCAAAACTCATGGTCAGATTGTTTAAACAGTTTGGATTCAGAGAAATGTTCCAATTTTTGGTCTTTACACTCGTTTTTCCTCCCTGAATTTTGTTTTCTAGTTCATCAAGTTTGTTCATGTGGGTCGTATATTACTCTATTCTTGCTGAGTAATAGTTGTCTGTCACAGTTGTTGTCTGCTTCATTTTTGGAAAAACACTTTCTTCATACCCTTTTTCAAAACTCATGATCAGATTGTTTAAACAGTTTGGATTCCGTTGAGGTGCCAAGTAACTCGGCATCTCATCTAGATGCAAACTGTTTGCAAAGACTGCTGCCAATTCACTAATATTGTATAAAGTATAAGAGCAAAGATTGTTTAGGAATTATACTTCAATAAAGACTGCAGAGTGAGGCTTACTTATTTACGTAGGAAACTACTGCAATGCACAAGACCTGTTTGATTAGTGCTGTTAATTTAATAAATACATGTACTAGACTTTGTTACCTTAGTAAATACATGTACTAGACTTTGTTACCTTAGTAAATACATGTACTAGACATTGTTACCTTAGTAAATACATGTACTAGACATTGTTACCTTAGTAAATACATGTACATGTACTTTAGCATCCTATCTGTGTTTACCTTGGCAATTAGTGTGGATCCAGATGTTCCACTCAGGAATATGACGTCTCATTAGTGTGGATCCAGATGTTCCACTCAGGAATATGATGTCTCATTAGTGTGGATCCAGATGTTCCACTCAGGAATATGACGTCTCATTAGTGTGGATCCAGATGTTCCACTCAGGAATATGACGTCTCATTAGTGTGGATCCAGATGTTCCACTGAGGAATGTGACGTCTCATTAGTGTGGATCCAGATGTTCCACTGAGGAATGTGACGTCTCATTAGTGTGGATCCAGATGTTCCACTCAGGAATGTGACGTCTCATTAGTGTGGATCCAGATGTTCCACTCAGGAATATGACGTCTCATTAGTGTGGATCCAGATGTTCCACTGAGGAATATGACGTCTCATTAGTTATGATATGACATCCGATCCAAACTGTTTGAAACTCACATTGTATGTTTTTAGAAAAACACAATAGATAGTAGAATTTATGTATAGAGCAGACCATGTATTGAGTGGGCGAAAACTTACTTTGCAGACTAAAGTTTAAAGAACTAGAGCAATAATAATGTTTCTCTTTAGAGCATGTGGTGTTTACGGCATATGATGATTACGTCATACTCTTACAACATCTTGTAATTTATTTCCTATGACATTTACAAATAGTTTGGATCCAGATCTAATACCAGTTGTTTGAAACTTGGTTGCTTGTTCTTGATAAAAATGGAAGAAATATCTACTTTGAAAAAGAAAGCAGATGATAAATTGTTACACAAATGTTGTTTACTTAGCAGACAAAGAGTTACCGTAGCGGAGGTAGTTGCTTGTCTGTGCTTTGACGTCATAGGTAGCATTCTTTGCGGTGATGTGTATTGATAATAGTAAGCTGGAGGTTCAACAGTTGATTCACTGCCATGCTTTAGGAAGTGGAGAGGTGACATAATAACATAATTGCCTTTAGCAGAGCTTCAGATGAGATGCTAAATGTCAACAGTTTCAACAATAGCTCCTTTAAATCTCCACAAAACCCTATACTGCGACCACTCTTTAGAATAATCTCTCCAAGATGATTTTTAAAAGTGGTCACAGTATAGGGTTTGGTGGAGAAATGATGGTTTTAGTGTTTGAGTACACATGTCTATCTGTAGGTCTGCAGTTTAGAGTTGAATCCTCTCAGTATCTGGTGAAAGGGAGTGGGGAAGATATGAAAATACAGGTAATTGAGACACTGTAGACCTAATTTTTAAAAAAAATGTGCTGTAAAAATTATTGGAGGTCAATATTGAAAACCTATCATAAATTTGGTTGATTTATGTATTTGTTTGGATATTGGATGTTTTACTGTTTATGTCGACTCTGCACATTTCCTTTTATGGTCTTGATATGGTAGTATGTATGGTATGCTGTATGTGGTTGAAAGTACAAATCAGTTGGAATACACGGCATACCATACATGCATTGGACAATGCATTCATATCTAACTATCCTGTTTGTTGTATACAATAGGCAACAGTTTCTGAAAGCGGGTGCAAGCCAGTTGGGTCAATTTTAAAGTTCATGATGATGACAGTTTGACCCAACAGACTAAGTGTGAGTGAATCACAATGAACACATATAGATAATAGTACAGTTGTATGTCACTGAAGAAACCACTAATAAAAATATGTAGGTATCTCTTAAAACATTTGTCCTACATTAATAATAATAATATTAATAATAAAGACTTTATTTAACGAGAGTACTCATTTGGTTATGACCAATCTTCCATGAGGCCCTCAAGTACAATACATGTAGACATCTCTTAAAGCATAAAATGTTGTCCTACATTATTAAGTCACACTGCCGGTGGCGATGGTCTAGTGGTAACGCGCTTGACTATCAGTCCGGAGGTCCGGGGTTCAAATCCCGGTCCCTTCCGGAAATTTCAGAGACGCTTTTCCGTGTCTCCCACCCGCACATCCTCTCCACCCAGGGGGTTAAAATGGGTACCTGTGAGGGTCACTCGCCGGTACTGCGGCTGCATGATTGCGCCATATGTTAGCAGTGCTCAATAGTGTAGGCCAATGACTCAATGACCAGGGGAGTAAATGTACAGTCGGCTGAGCGGTCATTCGGACTGAAAGTAGACTATAACTAGGTACTTTACTTTTTAGCTCACCAGAGCACTTTTGTGCTCAGGGTGAGCTTTTGTGATCGCCTGATGTCCGTCGTCCGTCGTCGTCCGTCGTGCGTCGTGCGTCGTCGGGCGTCAACAATTTGAACCTTTAAAAATCTTCTCCTCTGAATCTACAGGGTTCTCAGCTTTCATCTTTGGTACATAGCATCATCTGTAGGTCCCCTACAAAAGTTATATAAATTATGCCCCTAGGGTCAAAATTGGCCCCGCCCCAGGGGTGCCTTGTTTTCTATTGAAATATATAGTAAAACTTTGAAAATCTTCTTCTCTGAAACTGGAAGGTTCTCAACTTTCATATTTGGCACATAACATCATGTTCAGGTCCTCTACAAAAGTTATATAAATTATGCCCCTGGGGTCAAAATTGGCTACACCCCGGGGTGGCCAGTTTTCTAGCAAACTTGAAGCTGACTGCACTTTGAAGCATCTTATCTTTACTCATAGACTGACCTAGTATAGCCAGTTCTAGTGTTTGTGCAAGTTTTACCCTTAGTCTGATCAGTAGAGTAGAAATTGTTTTTAGCCAAATAAATAACAAACACTCATTTTAGATTGAGAAAACTAAGTGGATAATTCTCAAAATGCTCTTTGCATATCTATGTCCTGCATTAAGCTCTCAGATATCAATATAGAGTCTTATCAGTATATCTTTGTGAAGTTCAGCTGAATACAAGTCAAGTGTTCTATGCTGTAGCATTCTTTATCAGTATTATATGTCTGCTTCAGAATTGTTGTCTGCTTGTCTAAGATTGTTCACATTGTTTTTAAAAATATGTCAATCTTACAATTAACTCTCTTGTACAAAACAATTATGAAGTACAATATTGGATTCTAATCTGACACATATGTAACTTGAAGTTACATATGCATCAGATCAGAATCCAAACTGTGCTAGGTCTCCCTTTGCACTTTTGATAACAACTGGATTGCCTCCCTTATGGGTAGACAACTGATATTTTTAGATCTGGCCTATTGCACAGACAATTAACCCTTTACTCCATAATTATGCATTTCTACACCATTGCAAATAGAGTAGACCCAGATTAGATGGCTCATTTAGTAGCCATATGATCAGTCTGCTCTGTTTACTTATGATATTATATAGTGCAAATTGCATTAAATTATTTCCATTTTGTGTACAATATACAATGTACTCATAATATGTTTACTTAACCCTTTCCCTCATATAAATGCCTTTTCATGCATTTGCAAGCAGAGCAGACCCAGATCAGGCAGCTCCTTTAGCAGCTGTCTGATTAGGGCCTGCTCTGTTTCTTAATGGAATTTGAAAGATGTTTTTCATTACTTTCTAAAATGGCTACACTGTCTATTTTTCATTATAACTATTTTGTCCATGAATATTCAGTAGATATTGAAATTTTGAATAAACATCGAACAGGGGAAGGGTTAAAAATAAGTTAAGATATGAATAATAATATGAACTCATGTAGAAGGTATAATGAAAATATCTGAAATTTTGAACATAAGTATAGATTAATTTATTCTTTCTGAAATTCAACCATTTTGCCCAGGGAGATGCTATACATATTTTTTTATATGACCTTCTTTAGATTTACATTGTTATATGTTTACATTTACATTTTTCTTTAATTTCTATTCACTTGAGGTCCTCTACAAAAGCTATATAAATTATGCCCTTGGGGTCAAAATTGGCACACCTCAGGGCCGGCTAGTTTTCTATAGAAACATAATAGTGAAAACTTTGAAAATCTTCTCCTCTGATTGTCTGGTGAGCGATGTCAGGGCCATTCTGGCCCTCTTGTTGTCCAATCTTCTTGAAACTTGATTATAATGATTGTCTTGATAAAAGCTCGAACGAGTTTGAAAGTGAGTTATGTTGGGTTTAAAACTAGGTCACTAGATCTAGGTCACTAGATCAAATAGTAGGAAAACCTTGTGAACACTCTAGAGGTCACATTTATAGCCAAATCTTCACGAAAATTGGTCAGAATGATTTTCCTAATAAAATCTTGGACAAGTTTGAAAATGGGTTACATGTGGTCAAAAAGTAGGTCACTGGGTCATATCTTAGAAAAATCTTGTTTACACTCCAGAGGCCACATTTTTAGCCCAATTTTCCTCAAACTCGCTCAGACTGTTTGTCTTGGTGATATCAAGGTTGAGTGTGATCATGGGTGGGGTGGGAATAAAAAAGTAAGTCACCAGGTCAAATCTTAGAAAACATACTCTAGATGGCAAATTTTTAGCCCAATCTTCATTGGTCAGAATCATGGTCTTGATAAAGTCAATATTCTAAATCTATGAAAATCTTGTTCTGTAAAATACTGCTCATGGTCCACTATCAACATTAAGGGTGAAACGGTACACTACCCCTACGGTTAGCTTCGGTACACGGTATATGAGCCATGGTTCGGTACATTTTCGGTACACAGTTTTTAGCTCACCAGAGCACAAAGTGCTCAGGGTGAGCTTTTGTGATTGCCTGATGTCCGTCGTCCGTCGGCGTGCGTCGTCCGTCGTCTGTCGTGCGTCGTCAGTCGTCAACAATTTGAACCTTTAACAATCTTCTCCTCTGAATCTACAGGGTTCTCAGCTTTCACCTTTGGCACATAGTATCATCTTTAGGTCCTCTACAAAAGTTATATAAATTATGGCCCTGGGGTCAAAATTGGCCCCGCCCCAGGGGTGGGCAGTTTTCAATAGAAACATATAGTAAAACTTTGAAAATCTTCTCCTTTGAAACTGGAAGTCTCTCAGCTTTCATATTTGGCACAGAGCATCATATTCAGGTCCTCTACAAAAGTTATATAAATTATGGCCCTGGGGTCAAAATTGGCCCCGCCCCAGGGGTGGGCAGTTTTCAATAGAAACAAATAGTGAAATCTTTGAAAATCTTCTTCTCTGAAACTGGAAGGCTCTCAGCTTTCATATTTGGCACATAGCATCTTGTTCAGGTCCTCTACAAAAGTTATATAAATTATGGCCCTGGGGTCAAATTTAATCCCGCCCCAGGGGTGGGCAGTTTTCAATAGAAACAATTAGTGAAATCTTTGAAAATCTTCTTCTCTGAAACTGGAAGGCTCTCAGCTTTCATATTTGGCACAGAGCATCGTGTTCAGGTCCTCTACAAAAGTTATATAAATTATGGCCCTGGGGTCAAAATTGGCCCCGCCCCAGGGGTTGGGCAGTTTTCAATGGAAACAAATAAAGACATCTTTGAAAATATTCTTCTCTGAAACTGGAAGGCTCTCAGCTTTCATATTTGGCACAGAGCATCATGTTCAGGTCCTCTACAAAAGTTATATAAATTATGGCCCTGGGGTCAAAATTGGCCCTGCCCCAGGGGTTGGGCAGTTTTCAATAGAAACAAATAGTGAATCTTTGAAAATCTTCTCCTCTGAAACTGGAAGGCTCTCAGCTTTCATATTTGGCACAGAGCATCATGTTCAGGTCCTCTACAAAAGTTTTTATAAATTATGGCCCTGGGGTCAAAATTGGCCCTGCCCAAGGGGTGGGCAGTTTTCAATTGAAACAAATAGTGAAATCTTTGAATATCTTCTTCTCTGAAACTGGGTGGTTCTCAGCTTTCATATTTTGCAAATAGCATCATGTTCAGGTCCTCTACAAAAGTTGTATAAATTATGGCCCTGGGGTCAAAATTGGCCCCGCCCCAGGGGTAGCCAGTTTTCAAAAGAAACATATAGTGAAAACTTTGAAAATCTTCTCCTCTGATTGTCTGGTGAGCGCTTCAGGGCCATTCTGGCCCTCTTGTTTTTTTTTACTGCCGTAACATATCCCTGTTCTATTTTTATTCCAAATTTCAATACCTACTGAATATTCATGATGAGAATAAGTATAATGAAATATGGAGTTTCAAATTCCAGTAGCACATGGATCATTTGTGGTGTGCGCTAGCTGGTCTAGTGGTAACACACTTGACTCTCAGTCCGGAGGTCTGGGGTTCAAATCCCGGAAATTTCAGAGACGCTTTTCTGTGTCTCCTACACGCACCTCCTCTCCACCCAGGGGTTAAAATGGGTACCTGTGAGGGTCACTCGCTGGTACTGCGGCTGCATGATTGCGCCATAATTATGTTAGCAGTGTTCAATATTGTAGGCCAATGACTCAATGACCAGGGGAGTAAATGTACAGTCGGCTGAGCGGTCATTCGGACTGATGTAGATACTAGGTACTTTACTTTATCATAGAGGAGCTTTTTGATCTGGCTCTACCCTGTTTGCAAAAACATGAAAAGGTATTTGTGTGTGGGAAAGGGTCCAAACCTTGAATTGTTCTTATGAGAGATCATTTCTCAAAGGTTTTACTCTATATGAATAGGCTATACCCTCAAATAGCAAATATGTTTTTTGACATCTCGCAAACACATGCACTAAGGCTAAATATTTTATAAACTTGTCTGCCATTGTTGTTTCTTCATTGGATGATGGGTTATCCATTAGTAAAAGTTAAATGGATTCACACTATTCTGTAGTTATTTTAGTGCCCAAGTGTACAGTACACTGGCTGAAGAACACCCGCAAGCATCTAGTCACATTATCCTGACTGTGTGTCAGACAGTCGTGCCAATAACACTAACCTGCTTATGCCATATAGCAAGACTTACCCAAATCTAATTTTCATAAGTAGGGTAGATTATCTAAGATTTGTTTGTGGAAAATATGAAGTAAACACTGTGCAGCCCCTGATCAGAGGGATATACACTGTTTGTCTGAGACACTAAACAGGGATATACACTGTTTGTCGGAGACACTAAACAGGGATATACACTGTTTGTCTGAGACACTAAATAGGGATATACACTGTTTGTTGGAGACACTAAACAGGGATATACACTGTTTGTCGGAGACACTAAACAGGGATATACACTGTTTGTCTGAGACACTAAACAGGGATATACACTGTTTGTCGGAGACACTAAACAGGGATATACACTGTTTGTCTGAGACACTAAACACACATGGGAAAACACGATGGATATTCGTCATATTATTAAATCAGCTGATTTCAGGTGTAATTGTCACACTACTCTGAGTTCATATCAGTAGCTATGTCATGCTTGTTTGTTTAAATTAACTGTGTCAGTGTCGTGAGTAAAAGAGGTCCACCCATCATGATCTGGCTATCAATAGAACTGTTACGTGTGACAGTGTCTACCATTCAGGGTCTCTATACAGAAATGGAAGTATCACCATATATATAGCTATTTGTACGGAAATGGAAGCTATATATATATATAGCTATATGCATGCTTGCTTTCCCATTACAGATAAATCAAGCTCTTTGCTTCTACAATAGGATTGTCTCCTATCTATAATTGTTGTCAGCTTTATTTTTCAGTGTACCTGAGCTACAGATAACGGTGCGTGCTCAAATACGAAAATATTCATTTCTCCACCAAACCCTATGTTGTAAATACTCTTTAGAAGCGTCTCAAATAGACGATACTAAAGAGCAGTCGCCACAACGGGTTTGGTGGAGAAAGAATGAAGTTATACTTGAAAATATTTTAATGTACGCATCTTTTCTGGAGCTCTGGTGTACATTTTTCTTCGATTTCTGTTCACTGATGATTAGTTTCAATATGGGTTTTGGTCATTATGAGATACTAGTTACTGAGGCAGTATCTCAACAGTTACTTTGAGAGACTAGTTACTGGGGCAGTATCTCAACTTGGAGAGACTAGTTACTGGGGCAGTATCTCAACTTGGAGATACTAGTTAGTTAGGCAGTATCTCAACTTGGAGAGACTAGTTACTGGGGCAGTATCTCAACTTGGAGAGACTAGTTACTGGGGCAGTATCTCAACTTGATCCAAACTGTTTGCAAAGGTCATCATGAAACATGTCGAGAATTAAAGTCAGAATTTTTCCATCATTTACATACTTCTCTGTCAACAATTTGATGTACAAAATTAAATCAGTAACTTATGCATACAGCTTTTGAATAGTATGTATTCAGAAAACAACAGTTAATAAGTGACTGTATATTATATACATGTGAAGAGTTAATAAGTGAGTGTGCATTTTATACATGTACATGGAAAGGTTTGATAAGTGGGTGTACATTGTATATATGGAAAGAGTTAATAAGTGGGTGTACATTGTATATATGTAAGTCAGTCAAATCGAGGGCCAGTCCCAGATCAAGGGCTGATTCGAAAATCGTGGGCCGATCCAAAATTGTGGGCTGTTTCCTCCCAAATCATGGGCCGATAAAAAACACATCCTACCTGGCAAAATATACAGATCACAAATTTGATATAAATGCTCACAGCAAAGTAAAGGCGTTCCATGCTCATTAAAAAAAAACTGGAAATAGATTTAAAAATATACATCTGTATAGAATGGTGGAGTTAAAGAAAACAAAATGTCCAAATAATGGTAGTGTGAAATAATATGTCCAAACGGACGACGTTGTGCGTAAATGACGTCATATTTTTTCAACCGTTGAATAGAATACCGGTAGAATAAAAATATTAAACAATGGACTCGCTCCACTGGTACTAGATCGAAAAATACTATAGTTTATAATAATGTTGATATGACTATTATATACATTAATACGTATATGATATGACTATTATATTATACAACTATAGTCTTTTTCGATCAAGTGCTAGTGACTCGCTCGTAGACGTTGGAGTGAAACTAGTTCAGAACCTGAGACAACCGATGTCAAAAGATCTGAACCCCAATTGGTTCTGGAAAGAGATGGATTTTATAACAGAAGTTGCATGATTGAAGGCTTAAAATCCTATGTTGGGGATAAAGTGCCTTTCAAGATTTCAGAAAACCGGTCACGATTTTGGATTGGCCCACGATTTTCGAATCGAATTTGTATTGTGTATATGGAAAGAGTTAATCACTGAGTGTATCATGTGTACATGGAAAGAGTTTATAAGTGAGTGTATTGTGTATATATATATATATGGAAAGAGTTAATAAGTAAGTGTATCATGTGTATATGGAAAGAGTAAATAACTCAGTATATCATGTATATTATAATTAATAAGTGAGTGTATCATGTGTATATGAAAAGAATAAACAAGTGAGTGTATTGTGTATATATGGAAAGAGTTAATAACAATCATATGACACGAGCTTTGGCGATGTAAATGAGTTTCGTGAAAACGATTTGTTTTTGTAAGATTCTTTTTATCACATACCGTAGGCCTTCTAACATAGGCCTTAGAATGCCATAGAAAATGAAACATGCTATAGCTGACGGCAGTTTTGGCCATTGTTTACAAAGAGTATAGTAATACAACGGATGACGCACATGGAGTGCTACGATTGGCTAACAATTGAATGAGCGCTACAATTGGCTAAGGATTAAACAATGCCATGCATTGGTTTCCCGTATTCTCTTAAAGATTCATTATCGGCCGGAGTCAAACTGCTAATTTGCATACAAAAATGCACTAGTGCAATTCCGGGATTTATGGCACTCTGTTTCAGCACTCCCACATGGAAGTTTATTTGATAAATATGTATATGCATAAGTGGGTGTATATTGTGTATATGGAATGTAACAATCAATTATGAAAACCTTAACCCTTTCCACACCATGCATAAATTTGTGGTTACATTTGCCATTTGTTGGGATTCAGTTAAGATGTTGAGTACTTCAGGATCTCATTAGACTCCAACTGTTTACCACTATGACTGTGTGTATCAAATGGAAGAATAGAAAAAAAATGCTTCTAAAACAATTCTGCAAGATGAAATTTTCATGTGGTATTCAACAGGTAAAATAAGACATCTAAGAGTGCTTTTCTTTTGATCTTATATGACTTGAATGCTGATTGACATGTGTCAGTCACATGACTTTTAATGCAAAGGAAAAATAAGTCAAATGACAGGTATAATACAGAAGTGCGACTGCAGTTTAAGATACTTTTGATATCTATTGGCAATCATTGATCATAAATGGTGCTTGATTAATTAGTCTCCTGCTGGAAATGCACTTTAACTGAGAAGTTTACAAGACTTAATATGACATTTACATGAATTGATTTTTTTTAGCTCACTGGCACAAAGTGCCAAGGTGAGCTATTAATTGGGATCGTCCTGTGTCCGTCGTACTTGGTTGTCCATTCTGTATCGTCAACAATTTCTTTAAACAATATCTTTCCTCCTAAACCCATGACTTGATTTTCACCAAATTTTACAGGAATGACCTGCAGGTGACCCTCCATGAAAGTTATATAATCGTTCAGGTCCATTGCATAACTAGGTCACAGGAGCTAAAAATAAATTTTAAAGAATAATTTCTTTTTAAATGAAATCTCCCAAACCAGATATAAGATATTTCAAACATATTTCACACAAATGATCTTCAGGTGACCCTCATGGAAGCTATATAATTCGCTCCGGTCCATTTCATAAGTGGGTGGCAGGAAGTAAATATAGATCTTAACGAATAATTTCTTTAAACGTCATTTCCCTCATATATTGCTGAATGGAAATTTCAGCAAAATTTTGTAGAAATTATCTTCAGGTGACCCCAAATAAAAGTTATTTAAATTGTTCTCGTCCGTTACATAAGTCCGTCACAGGAGCTAAAAAATAGAGTTTAATATAGTGAATATCTATGAACCTTATATAAATCGTTCTGGTCAATTGCATAAGTAGGCCACATGAACTAAAATAGATTTTATTGAATTTCTTTAAACGACATCTCCTAAACTGCTGAATGGATTTCAACAAATTTTCATAGAAATGGTCTTCAGGTGACTCAGAATAAAAAAGTTAAATAAATCATTCTGGTTGACTGCATAAGTAGGTCACATGAGCTGAAAATAGATTTTAATGAACAATTTCTTTAAATGGCATCTCCTAAACCACTGAATGGACTTCAACCAACTTTCACAGGAATGATCTTTAGTTGATCCTCCATAAAAGTTATATGAATTGTTCTGGTCCATTGCATATGTAGACCACACAAGCTAAAAATATATTTTAACAAACAACTTTTTTTTAAACAACATCTCCTCCTTAACCAGTTACTGGAGTTTTACTAAATGTGTAGGTGAACCTCTATTGGATTTGTATAAATCATTCCTGTCTCTTGCATAAGTAGATCATACAAGATATATTGACCCTTTCCTCCACAGGCTACTCTTTGAATGAATCTAAGGAAAAAGAGCGTTTACTAGAGAAAAGGAAAATGTTATAATTGTGCAGTATAGAAACCATTGTGTTAAATAGAGCATTTGCTCCTTTGGAGCAAATGCTCTATTTATCACAGTGGTTTCAAAAAGTAACTATTACAGAGGCGTAGAAAGGCGTATTTATGGAGGAAAGGTTAACCAGGTGAGCGATACAGGACCATAGGGGCCCTCTTGTTAAGACTTTTTGCAAACAGTATTGATTCAGATAATAAGAAGTGTAGGTCTAAGACTGATTTCCAAGTGGAGTGCTGAAGGTTAAAAAAACATTTTAGCAGATTGCATCTTAAGAGCTTGACTATGTGCATCAATTACAAATGAGCCAGTTTGTCCTATATTGACTAGACTACTGCAGAGATTAGTTTGATCCAGTCAATGAATGAGGGGAGACCAGACTAGTGCAGAGATTAGTTTGATCCAGTCAATGAATGAGGGGATTTGGGCATCCATTAATTCCCAGCCACTTTCAGTCAACTGGTTTTGTTTCCTTATAAAGTTTGACAGCACAGAAGAGGAAATGTTTCTAGTCTGCCAAAATAAATTTTGTGTTCAAATTGTATTCATGTGTAAGTCACTTGTTTATAATTTGGATTGTCATGCAGGTTCATCATATCTTTGGAAAGAAAATGGAAGAAACGTCTACTTTCAGAGTTTGCTTATGACAACTGTTTCACTCTTTGCATTCCAAGTAATTCTTGTCTGTAAACTTTTCTTCTGCTTTCTGAGATTTTTTATGCTCCAAAGCTTGTGTTGGAGACAAATAATAATCAAACTGTGTTTGTGTGTCCATTTGTCCATGTATACCTTGTACAGAGATACTGTGTTTGTGTGTCCGTTTGTCCATGTATACCTTGTACAGAGATACTGTGTTTGTGAGTCCGTTTGTCCATGTATACCTTGTACAGAGATACTGTGTTTGTGAGTCCGTTTGTCCATGTATACCTTGTACAGAGATACTGTGTTTGTGTGTCCATTTGTCCATGTATACCTTGTACAGAGATACTGTGTTTGTGAGTCCGTTTGTCCATGTATACCTTGTACAGAGATACTGTGTTTGTGTGTCTGTTTGTCCATGTATACCTTGTACAGAGATACTGTGTTTGTGTGTCCGTTTGTCCATGTATACCTTGTACAGAGATACTGTGTTTGTGAGTCCGTTTGTCCATGTATACCTTGTACAGAGATACTGTGTTTGTGAGTCCGTTTGTCCATGTATACCTTGTACAGAGATACTGTGTTTGTGAGTCCGTTTGTCCATGTATACCTTGTACAGAGATACTGTGTTTGTATACAGATTGATCACGTTGACCGCAAGTGCAGTGCACAAGGTCCACAACTCTGTCTGCAGACAGCCAGAAATTTTGTAGTTATTGCCCTTTGTTATTTTTGTCAAAATCTGGCTTGTCCGGATCATAACTTATAAAGTATAAAAGCTATTGACTTCAAACTTGATATACAGATAGACCACACTGACCCCAAGTGCAGTGCACAAGGTCCACAACTCTGTCTGCAGTATTTTTTGAGTTATTGCCCTTTGTTATTTTTGTCAAAATCTGGCATATCTTTGGAGCTACCAAGGTGTGTTGTGACAAGACCCTACTGGGGATATGAATCACCTTTAGTGATAAGTCTAGTTTCTCTTTAAATTGCAGTCATGAGTGTCAAAGATTGGATCTGGAGACATTCAGTTTCTGAACATCTCATTTGGGTCCAAACATCTGAACATCTCATTTGGGTCCAAATCATTGGCATTCGATAATCCTTATTTCACTGCTGGTGTACAGAGCTAACATGGGAAGGGGTTAATTTAAATATAACAGCAAGTGAATTCTATGTTGTTTCTGATGCTTTTGGACACAGGTGCAGTCATAATAAGAATTAAATGAAAAATTAATTTTGTTTCTTCTATTTTCAGAGTGTGTCAACAGATTCGCGAGTAATGCAGGCCCTGGAAAACCTTACTGAATCTCAGGTAGTCTCACTTGTTTGTTACTCTCTATTAGATAAAAGTGAGCAAATCTCTAAAGAGTGAGCAAATCTCTAAAGAGTGAGCAAATCTCTTAAGAGAGGGATTTGAACTGTAAGATGTTGTTACAGTAAAACCACTCACAAGAAGTCTTGAAGACAGGTGCTAGCTTAACCCTTTACATGAGGAATTTTCATTTCAGTAATGATGACATGATTATATATAAACAGTAGAATCAGATCAGCAAACACAGCAGACCCAGACCAGGTGGCTCCTACAGGAAAACTATTTAAGATGTAGAGTTAACAACCTATTACAGATGACATGTATTTAAGATGTAGGGTCAACAACTTGTTACAAATGACATGTATTTAAGATGTAGGGTCAACAACTTGTTACAAATGACATGTGTTTAAGATGTAGGGTCAACAGCTTGTTACAAATGACATGTGTTTAAGATGTATGGTCAACAACTTGTTACAAATGACATGTGTTTGAGATGTAGTGTCAACAGCTTGTTACAAATGACATGTGTTTAAGATGGAGGGTCAACAACTTGTGACAGATTATAAGTATTTAAGATGTAGAGTTAACCCTCTCCCTTTTCTATATTTATTCCAAATTTCAAATACTGAATTTCATGTACAAAATAGTTAAAATAAAAAATATGGAAGGTGGAACGTTCTAGCCATTTTAGAAAGGGTTAACAGCAACTTGCTACAGATTACACGTATTTAAGATGTAGGGTTAACAGCAACTTGCTACAGATTACACGTATTTAAGATGTAGGGTTAACAGCAACTTGCTACAGATTACACGTATTTAAGATGTAGGGTTAACAGCAACTTGCTACAGATTACACGTATTTAAGATGTAGGGTTAACAGCAACTTGCTACAGATTACACGTATTTAAGATGTAGGGTTAACTGCAACTTGCTACAGATTACACGTATTTAAGATGTAGGGTTAACAGCAACTTGCTACAGATTACACGTATTTAAGATGTAGAGTCAACAACTTGCTACAGATTACACGTATTTAAGATGTAGAGTCAACAACTTGCTACAGATTACACGTATTTAAGATGTAGAGTCAACAACTCTAACATTGTTAACCACGATAGATGACATGTGTCAAAAGAGAAAAAAAGGAAAGAAAACTATTGTGTAATACATATACTGTAGTTATAAAACCCATATAGAAATGAGTAATACATATACTGTAGTTATAAAACCCATATAGAAATGAGTAATACATATACTGTAGTTATAAAACCCGTATAGAAATGAGTAATACATATACTGTAGTTATAAAACCCGTATAGAAATGAGTAATACATATACTGTAGTTATAAAACCCGTATAGAAATGAGTAATACATATACTGTAGTTATAAAACCCATATAGAAATGAGTCTACAGCTTCTGCCTAGGCCAAAATCCCAATGTCCATGTGCTATTATAAAAAAACCAATCCAATATACTTTCATGATACCATTATTTCTTACATGAATATTCATGAAGTAAAGGGTTAAAAAAAGAGTATTTAACTGGTTACATTAAATTGTTTTAGGTTAATTATCTGTGGACTAATGCTGGGTCTACTGTGACATTCAGAGCATGAAGCTTTCATGACCTTTGCATAGTGTCATGTTAATGTCACATCATTGTTTCTTGTAACATTTTTAACTCATTGCAGACTAAATGATTTTGTTGTCTGTAAAATTGTTGTTTGCTTCAGTCTTCAAAATTCAAGTTTTTAAAAAATATACAGGTTTAAACAGTTTGGTTTTCTGAAGAAATGCTGAATCTGGATCCAGCTAGGTAATCACAACTAGGTAATCACAAACCAGGTAATCACAAACCAGGTAATCACAACTAGGTAATCACAACTAGGTACATGTAATCACAAACTGGGTGATCACATACTGGGTAATCACAAACTGGGTAATCACAACTAGGTAATCACAAACTAGGTACATGTAATCACAAACCAGGTAATCACAACTAGGTAATCACAACTAGGTACATGTAATCACAAACTGGGTGATCACATACTGGGTAATCACAAACTGGGTAATCACAACTAGGTAATCACAAACTAGGTAATCACAAACTAGGTAATCACAACTAGGTAATCACAACTAGGTAATCACAACTAGGTAATCAAAACTAGGTAATCACAACTAGGTAATCAAAACTAGGTAATCACAACTAGGTAATCAAAACTAGGTAATCACAACTAGGTAATCAAAACTAGGTAATCACAACTAGGTAATCACAACTAGGTAATCAAAACTAGGTAATCAAAACTAGGTAATCACAACTAGGTAATCACAACTAGGTAATCACAACTAGGTAATCAAAACTAGGTAATCACAACTAGGTAATCAAAACTAGGTAATCACAAACTAGGTAATCAAAACTAGGTAATCAAAACTAGGTAATCACAAACTGGGTAATCACAAACTAGGTAATCACAAACTATGTAATCAAAACTAGGTAATCACAACTAGGTAATCAACAACTAGGTAATCAAAACTAGGTAATCACAACTAGGTAATCACAAACCAGGTAATCACAAACTAGGTAATCAAAACTAGGTAATCACAAACTGGGTAATCACAACTAGGTAATCACAAACTAGGTAATCAAAACTAGGTAATCACAAACTGGGTAATCACAACTAGGTAATCACAAACTAGGTAATCACAACTAGGTAATCACAACTAGGTAATCACAACTAGGTAATCACAAACTAGGTAATCACAAACTAGGTAATCACAACTAGGTAATCACAAACCAGGTAATCACAAACTAGGTAATCAAAACAGGGTAATCACAACTAGGTAATCACAACTAGGCATTCACAAACCTGTCACTAGTATTTGAAAAGTTCATGTTTAATTGACCTCAGGCTAGACTGTTTTAACTATGCTAGGTTAGTGCGAAGCAACCATGTTTTAATTAACAACTACGGTACATACAGGACCATTTTTTGTTTGGCATTTTAGAACTGATAGTATGCATTGTATCCTGTATAAAAAGTTATTTTTTCCCCTCTACATGTTAAAATTGATCTGTCACATACAGGGAACACATACCTGATTGTGCACAGCTTAGAACAAAGAAAAGTACTTCAAACATTTCAACAGTAGTTCAAATCTGAGCTGTTAGAAGTTTGTACCCAAAAAATGGGAAAAGTTATTCGGCATCTGCTCATTTTGAATCCAGTCCCTGTTTGAAATGGTAGACAGGTGGAACTGGAACTGTCGCCTATGGGGACTAACTAATACCAACCCATCCACCCCACCCCGCATCCAGCTGCTAGATACAGCATGTCAAACTTGGGACTGAGACATTATGGTAATATACATGCTGACCAAATTTGTTAGAGAGCAGACAAGCAAAATTACACAGACAGACAGACTGACAGATAGACGATTCAGCTGTCTGATTTGTGTCTGCTCTGTTTGCAGATGTGTGAAAAGGTATTTATATGAAGGAAAGGGTTTACCTTTGAAAGACTGTACCCATTTATACGTTTTATGTAATTCTTGTACTGAAAATATATTGCTTTTACAAACAGTAGAGAACCAGATTAGAAATATATAAACAAACAGAGCAGATTGTGATCTGACAGCTCTACAGGAGCAGCTCATTCAGGAGCTGTCTGATATGAGTCTACTCTGTTTGCTTTTCAAAGGTGTAAAACAAAGGGGTGCACAAGTAGAAAATGTTGGTCAGAAACAAACCATTGACAGGAGATCAGACTGACCATTGACAGGAGATCAGACTGACCATTGACAGGAGATCAGACTGACCATTGACAGGAGATCAGACTGACACAAACAATTGACTGGAGATCAGACTGACAACAAACCATTGACAGGAGACCAGACTGACCATTGACAGGAGATCAGACTGACAACTAGAAACAAACCATTGACAGGAGATCAGACTGACATCTAGAAACAAACCATTGACAGGAGATCAGACTGACCACTAGAAACAAACCATTGACAGGAGATCAGACTCATAACTAGAAACAAACCATTGACAGGAGATCAGACTGGTCAGAAACAAACCATTGACAGGAGATCAGACTGACCATTGACAGGAGATCAGACTGACAACTAGAAACAAACCATTGACAGGAGATCAGACTGACCACTAGAAACAAACCATTGACAGGAGATCAGACTGACAACTAGAAACAAACCATTGACAGGAGATCAGACTGACAACTAGAAACAAACCATTGACAGGAGATCAGACTGACAACTAGAAACAAACCATTGACAGGAGATCAGACTGACCACTAGAAACAAACCATTGACAGGAGATCAGACTGACAACTAGAAACAAACCATTGACAGGAGACCAGACTGGTCAGAAACAAACCATTGACAGGAGATCAGACTAACCATTGACAGGAGATCAGACTGACAACTAGAAACAAACCATTGACAGGAGATCAGACTGACAACTAGAAACAAACCATTGACAGGAGATCAGACTGACAACTAGAAACAAACCATTGACAGGAGATCAGACTGACAACTAGAAACAAACCACTGACTGGAGATCAGACTGACAACTAAATGTTTTGCTACATTTTTGTAGGTGAATGACTTCTTGAACGGTAGGGCACCACTGTTTCTGGCTATGAAGCTTGGAGAGCACATGATGTTTGTTCAGCTGCAACTATCAGCGTCATCGTGCAATGCTCGACGGAGACACAACTCAACCCAAGTCCATAATTGTTATCCGACCAGCAACGCTGTGTCCTCTGAGGTAAGTTGCTGAGAAATGTATATTTTTAAGACCTCAGTTTTGAAAAAAGGATGGACATTTAGATTTACACTTGTCTTTCAGTGTCTGTCTGTACATTTGTCATCGATCATAATTATCATAAGTTCACAGCCATGTGTCTTTCAGTGTCTGTCTATACATTTGTCATTGATCATATCATAAGTTCACAGCCATGTGAATGTGGGAGCATGTGTGTCGTATGGATACATTTCTAGTTTATGATTATTGTGTGAATATTTATCAGGTATGGACTAAGATTTGACTAAGTCAAAGTGCATTGATGGAGAAAATGCTTGGGATTGCATTCAGGTGTGTGTATGTGGTTAAGTTTACCATTCAGGTGGTGTGTGTATGTGGTTAAGTTTACCATTCAGGTGTGTGTATGTGGTTAAGTTTACCATTTCTGATTGCATTCAGGTGTGTGTATGTGGTTAAGTTTACCATTCAGGTGTGTGTATGTGGTTAAGTTTACCATTCAGGTGTGTGTATGTGGTTAAGTTTACCATTTCTGATTGCATTCAGGTGTGTGTGTATGTGGTTAAGTTTACCATTTCTTAGTATATACATGTGATTTCTATTGAATAACATTATAGTTAGGATTTAAATCTAATGCCCAAACCTTGTGTATAGATAGCTAACATGGAGACAAGTTCTTTAATTGCATTTGGGGAGTCGGAAGTCAAGGTCACTGTTATTAAATATAGACAAACGTTTCCAGACAAAAACTTTAGCTTGGAAAGACATATTATGATTAAATATTGTGTTTAGATAGCATATATGGAGACAAATGTTTGGGTTGCATTTTTAGCTCACCAGAGCACAAAGTGCTCAGGGTGAGCTTTTGTGATCACCCGTTGTCCGTCGTCCGTCGGCGTGCGTCGTGCGTCGTTCGTCGTTCGTCGTCCGTCGTTCGTCGTCCGTCGTCAACAATTTGAACCTTTAAAGTTTTTCTCCTCTGAATCTACAGGGGTCTCAGCTTCCATCTTTGGCACATAGCATCATCTGTAGGTCCTTTACAAAAGTTATATAAATTATACCCCTGGGGTCAAAATTGGCCCTGCACAAGGGGTTTTCAATTTTCAATAGAAACATATAGTGAGAACTTTGAACATCATCTCCTCTAAAACTAGAAGATCCGCATCTTTCATTTTTGGCACATAGCTTCAACTTCAGGACTTCTACAAAAGTTATATAAATTATGCTCCTGTGGTCAAAATTGGCTACACACCCGGGTGGCAAGTTTTCTAGCAAACTTGAAGCTGACTGCACTTTTAAGCATCTTATCTTTACTGTCTCATAAACAGGTCATCAGGTCAAGCATCAGAGAGGGAGAGAGTGGCTATTTTTAGTGCACCTGTACTGCTGGTAGTAGCTAGTAGACAGAGATCTTAACCCTTTGCCTGTTCTGTGTTTATTATTAATTTGAATGCCTATTGCATATTCATGAACAAAATAGTTAAAGTGAAGTATGGAAGGTGAAACATTGTAGCATTTATTTTCCAAATTTCACAATCTACTGAATATTCATAGACAAAATAGTTATAATGGATTATTGTAGGTAGAACATTGTAGCCATTTTAGAAATTAAAGGAACAGATCTGTCAAATTCCATTAACAAACAGAGCAGACCCTGATCAGATGGCTCCAATAGGAGGTATCTGATCTGGTCTACTGATTTTCAAATGTGTGAAAACACATTTATATGAGGGAAGGGTTAATTAATAATAGTGATTGGCATTATGACATTATAACCTGCCCTACAGTTCAGAAGAAGGGTAAATCATGTAAAGGCTCCAGAATGCCAAATTAAAGATTTTAAATAAATTGTGAAATAATTTTTAACATGAAATTGTATAACTTGAAAATATTAAGTTCAACTTATGAATATGAAATTATTATGTAATAATTTATAATAATATTCAAATGCAAAAAATCTGTTATGAATACTAGGGTACACATACCTTTTCAGAGGAACAGTTGATTATTTGAGAGGTCAGTTGATTTTCTTTAGTCAGAATTTTGTATGGCCTTGCATAATTAAAACTACCCATTTAATACATATCAATCTTACAATTAACTCTCTTGTACAAACCACATATGAAGTTACATATAATATGTGTCAGATCAGAATCCAAACTGTGTGCTTCTTTCAGTCAAATTATGCTCAGCAGTGATAGGGTTTTTGTCATCTGTAATTTGTTTGTCTGAAAAATTAACACTTTCAATGGCCCTCTTGTCTATAGAAACGTATAGTGAAAACTTTGAAAATCTTCTTTTCTGAATCTACAGAGTTCTCAGCTTTCATATTTGGCTCATAGCACCATTTTCCGATCCTCTACAAAAGTTATATAAATTATGCCCCTGTTGTCAAAATAGGCCCCACCCCAGGGTTGGTCAGTTTTCAATAGAAACAATTTTATAGTGCAAACTTTGAAAATCTTCTCCTTTGAAACTGGAATGTTCTCCGATTTCATATTTGGCACATAGCTTCATATTTACAAAAGTTATATACATCTACAAAAGTTATATATTGTGTCCCTAGGGTCAAAATTGGCACCGCCCCAGGGACGGTCAGTTTTCAATAGAAACATATCTGATTGTCTGGTGAGCGATGTCAGGGCCATTCTGGCCCTCTTGTTAGGATATTGGTTAAAAGTCACTGTTACTAAAAATAGAATTCTTGATAGTAACTATAGTGAAGGGTGACAGTCTGACCAATTTTGGTGTATATGTGCATACATGTATATATAAATTACATGCAAAAAAGGTTAGGATTCCATTTTTGGGTAAGGGGACAAAGTCACTGTTACTAAAAATAGAAAAATGGTTTCTGGACAGCAAAATTAGTTAAGACATATAGATAACTGATAATGAGACAAAGGTTGGGGATGCATTGGGAAGGGGGAATTGTGGGTCAAGGTCGTTTTTCATTACTGCTATTGGAAATTCCATTTCTTGACATAACTTTATTAACCCTTTCGCTGCCAATGCCGGATATGTGATTACCTATGCAAACAGTTTGGAGTAACTCGGCATCTCATCAGGATCCAAACTGTTTGTTACTGTTACTATGTTTTTGAAACAAAAATGAAGAAAAACAAAAGAATGAAAATTTGTAGCAGATGACAAAGTTAGCAGACGACAGAGTTTGGCAGCGAAAGGGTTAAGGAAAGACATAATATGAGTACATTTAGGGTAAAGTGACAAAGGTTGGGTTAGTATCTGGGATGACTTGGTCCAGGTTAAGATCATTTTTACTAAAAGAAAAACAAGAGTAGCTGTTCATGGGGTCAATATCATAGTTTCATACATTGATTTTAGATTTTGGACTCTTACACCGTGGTCAGGGTAGCCATCATTAACCATTTCCCTGTTCTTTGTTATTTCCAACTTTCAATACCTACTGAATATTCATGGAAAATAATTATAACAAAATATGGAAGGTTGAACATTGTAGCCATTTTAGAAAGAAAAGAAGCATATCTTTCAAATTCCATTAGCAAACATAGCAGACCCTGATCAAACAGCTCCTATAGGAGCCATCTGATCTGGGTCTACTCTGTTTGCATATGTGTGAAAGGGTTAAATTAAAACAACAGTAAAGTCTAGTTTTCGTGGTATTGTCACACTATTTTTCTTTAAACAGAAGTCCCACTGTAGCTGTGACCACGGGCCTCATAGTGGATCATCGGGGGCGGTTATTGATAGTGTGAACCATCTTGGGCATGGAGTGTATTCTGGAACTTTTTCAGGTGAGACACAAATCTAGTCTAGCCCTCCATGATTATTCTGGAAACAGAAATTTATATTAAAAAACACAACACTATGGCAGTCATCAACTTTGAAACCAAAAGTTACATCACTTGTCCTAATTTAATTTATTTACTCCTTTTACCCTTTCTTACTGAGAAAGAATTTACATGTACTTAACAAAAACAAAGGAAAGTTTAAAACAAGCACATTGTATAGGAGATTTTGAGGAAGAAAGTGTAGTAAATAAAACCCAAATTGTTGGGTATATATATATGGGTGTTAGCTGCAGATAAATGAATAATCTATTGATGAACATTTTTCTGCATTTCAGGAACACTTGATCCTTCAATACAGGACTCGATGGGAAAGCCTAAACGAGACATCAACACTATCCTACAAATACTGAATGATCTCCTAATGGCCTCACCTCAGTTCCGGCAATCTGGGTACAAGTGTCCCAACTATGGGAAATATAACACGGAAAAGTCACAGGCTTCTGTTGGATTAGGTAAATTATGCAAGATGTTCACAGATGAGGCATTCAAACATAATGTATTTCTGACCATAGTCAAATAAGCATTGACAAGGTGCAATTATGCAATCATTTTTTGGACATAATTTTTGTCTTTCAGAATTATGGTTGTACCATTTATAGTCATATAATTAAAACAATAGCAAAGAATAGGGACTTATTTGGCCTTCATACAGTTTTTATGCTCCCGTTGATGATAGTCAGGGGGTATTATGTTTTGCACCTGTCGGTCCATCCGTCCGTCTGTCTGTGTGTCACACTTGTCTGTCTGTGTGTCACGCTTATATGTGCAGCTGGTTGTCACAATTTTTTTCATTGTCACTGAGATATAATGGTTTACTGTTGTGGGTAACTGTGGACTTATGGTACAAACTACTTCTTCAGTTTTCATCAGATTTCTATGAAAGTTTGTACACTTAGTCTCTTTGAAGTGTAGATGTGCAGAACATAATTAGGGCTCCACACCTTGGTGTGGGTGCCCTATAGTAATCGCCTTGTCCGTCAGTCCGTCCATCACACTGTTTTTGTCCGCTCTCTAACTCCAATCGTTCATCTGATCTTCACCAAACTTTCAGAGAATGTTTATAGGTGTAAAATCTTGACCAAGTTGGATTACCAGTTAAATAGCATTAGACACCTCTGAGTTATGGCCCTTGATTCAGTCAAAATTGGTCATTTTAGCCTTGTCTGCTCTCTGACTCAAATAGTTTACATCTGATCTTCACCAAACTTTCAGAGAATGTTAATAAGTGTAAAATCTTGACCAAGTTCGATTACCACTGAAATGACATTAGACACCTTTCAGTCATGGCCCTTGTTTCAGTCAAAATTGGCCATTTTTGCCATGTCCACTCTCTAACTCAAATAGTTTTCCCTCTGATCTTCACCAATCTTGCGGAGAATGTTTATAGGTGCAAAATCTTGACCAAGTTTGATTACTACTGAAATCGCATCAGACACCTCTGAGTTATGGCCTTTGATTCAGTCAAAATTGTCCGTTTTAGCCTTGTCCACTCTATTATTAGGGCCCTGCATTGAAAATGCAGGAGCCCTATAGTAATCACATTTTCTGTCAGTCCGTCTGTCCGTCCGTCAACAATTTTGATGTGACGTGATAACTCAAAACAGTACTTCACATGTTGGTTTCATATTAAGGGCATATGATTAGTATCATCAGAGGAAGACGCCTATAGTTTTTGGATGAATCGGATAACTATGTCTAGAGTTTTCTGCCCTTGATTCATCAAAAATGCCATATTCAACGAAAGATCATCCACAGGGCCCTCTCCGACTGAGTCAGTTTTCTAGTTCAAATAGTTTTAATTTTATCTTCACCAAACTTGCACAGGATGTTTATAGTTGCAAATTCTTGACCAAGTTTGATTATCAGTCAAATCGTATAACACACCTCTGAGTTATATGGTCACTGATTCAGTCAAAATTGGCCATTTTAGCCTTGTCTGCTCTCTAACTCAAATAATTTGTTTTCATCTGATCTTCACCAAACCCGCAGAGAATGTTCATAGCTATAACATCTTGGCCAAGTTCGATTACCAGCTAAATTGCATGTGACACCTGAGTTATGGCCCTTGAATTAGTCAAAATTTGCCATTAAAGGCTTGTCTGCTATTTACCTCAAACATTTCTCATCTGCTATACGCCATACGTGCTGAGAATGTTTATAGGTAAACAGTCTTGGCCAAGTTTGATCAACATGTGGGGCCCTTTCTGACTTGGTCAGTGTTCTAGTTCTTTTCAGTATCTAACAATGCATTACAAGAGTTATCTGCCCATGGACTTGTACCATTATGTTGCTAGTCAATAAAGTTTGTGGTGTGAACTTCTACAGTTATTCAATGGAAGTTGATACAAATGATCTCTGTGAAATGTAGATGTTCATCATCATCAAAGTTTCAGTATTTAACATACAGAAGTTATCAGCCCTTTGATTTGGATGAAGGCTGCCATGTGGGGGTATTCGTTATCTTTAGTGATAGTTCTAGTTTAATCTTGCTACTCTATTACTTTAATTCAAAAGGTATCAATAGGCTGCCAAAGTGACTTATGCTGCTTGTACAAAAAGCAAACCATTGGAAAGGGAGAAAAGGTGTCTTATAATTTAGGGTAAATGTAGAGATTCGGTGTCTTTTAATTTTGGTAAATAAATAGATTGGGGCTCTTATAGTGTAGAGTAAAAATAGGTATAAACCATATTGGGTGTCTTATAATATAAGGGAGATACAGAGATTTGGTGTCTATAATTAAGAGATAAATGTAGAGATATTGGGTCTATTATAATTAGGGTGAATACAGTGAGTGGATCTCTTATAATCAAGGGTGAATACAGAGAGTGGGTGTCTTATAATTTAAGAAAAATACAGAGATTGTGTGTCATATAATTCAAGATAAATGTAGAGATTTAGTGTCTTTATAATTTATAAAGGTTATATACAGAATTTTGGTGGTAAATATAGAGATTTGGTCTCTTATGATTTAGGGTTTAAAGATAGAGATTTGATGTCTTATAATGTAGGGTAAAGACAGAGATTGTGTCTTATAATGTAGGGTAAAGACAGAGATTTGATGTCTTATAATGTAGGGTAAATACAGAGATTTGATGTCTTATAATGTAGGGTAAAGACAGAGATTGTGTCTTATAATGTAGGGTAAAGACAGAGATTTGATGTCTTATAATGTAGGGTAAAGACAGAGATTTTGATGTCTTATAATGTAGGGTAAAGACAGAGATTTGATGTCTTATAATGTAGGGTAAAGACAGAGATTTTGGTGTCTATAATTTCTTATTTAAAACTCAAAATAAGATTTTTTTCTTAATTTTTGTTTTTGTTTTAATTCAGGTGAATCTCAGCAAGCTACAACTTATTCATTTGATGAGAATGTAGAGAATGGCTCCTTGCGGGGCAAAGTACAGACCTTACAACGCATGATGCAAGAACGGAAACTTCATCGCCAAGGAAAGCGGTTTCTAAGGGGGCCATACCACTGGCCAAGTCGAAGGTCGTCAGTTAGCCAGTCAAACTTTAAAACATCACGTATAAACTACGACTCTACTCTCGGTCGAGATACCAAGTCCGACAGTCTTGTATCACCGAATGATGCATCCTTCCCAACAGCATCGACTACCCTTGAGCAGGAGAGCGTACTAGTTTGAAGCCTAGCCCGGGTGGATAATTGGTACACATTTGTTGTGTCTTCTCAACAGACACATTTGTCAGGTTGCCACTTTTGGTTAGGGATGGAAGCCTAAGTGGGGAGTTTTTGGCTGGTTTGGGATGCTTTCCCTCCACAGGGATAAGCTAAATGGCATTTTGGGAGACAGTTGACCAGACTGCACTATAACTTGGAAGGAATCTGTTATTATCACATACATTTGTTTTGGTATATGTATTGGAAGATGGTTGATAGTGCAAACCATTGCTGTACAGTAAAACCTCTCTGTATTGATCACTTAGTAAACGTGGGTATCTGTAAGAGCAGGTGGCTGCTTAATGCAGAACAAAGGTAATGCAGAAAGCTATTTGTGCTGAACTTTGATCCTGTAATAAGCTGCCAAAGTTTAAGTGATTGTTGCAGAGAGGTGTTACTGCATATAGACAGAGAGATCAGTTGCTGTAGATTGGTGATCCCATGCATTCCGGTTTGCATGGAGTGTAAGAAACTGCTCTGTCATATTCTGCTGAATTGATGAGAGAGAGAAAGAGATGATTTGTAGAGAAAGCTCGCTGAGTGTTAGCTTGTAACTGTTCCCAGTGCCACACTTTTGTTTTAAACTGTTATTCATCCAACCCTTTCAACACTACAGACCAGTTTGTACTAACATTGGTAACTAGTTTGGATGGAGATGTGGTGGTGAGTAACTCAAAATCCCATCAGCATCCAAACTCTGTGACACTCTGACACTTTTTTTTCATAAGAAATGGAAGTGTACTTTTAAAAATTGTGTCAGTCGATAAGATTTGCAGAGGAAAGTGACTGTGTTGAAAGGGTTAAGAATATATACATGTGTAAGTAATCCTATGTAGGAGATGTTTGTATCCTATTCTTTGTAACTGAGTTTACCCTGAATCATTGTTGTATCAGCTTACTTCCTCTGGCAGTGGCCACGAACCCATTTATCATATGAACAATGGTGATCTTATTTAGTTGATTATTGTTAATCCCATTATTGTTTATGCTGCTGCTGATTGGTTGGGGAAATTCCTTGTTTAACCCTTCCCCTCATATAAACATGTTTTCACGCATTTGCAAACAGAGAAGACCCAGATCAGACGGCTCTTATAAGAGCCGTCTGATCAGGGTCTGCTCTGTTTGCTAATGGAATTTGATAGATCTGCTTTTATACTTTCTAAAATCGTTACAATGTGTCACCTTCCATATTTCATTATAACTATTTTGTCCATGAATATTCAGTAGGTATTGAAATCTGTAATAAACATAAAACAGGGAAAGCGTTAAAAATATAAATTATGCAAAAATTGTCTTGTTTACATGTTACAGACTTTGAAGTTTCCTCATGTCATGTATATTTTAGTTTCCATTTTTTATTCATTATAAACAGAAAGTAGTAAACAGCACAAGGAATTTCTCCACCCTCACTTGGCATGTTCTGCACAAGTTTTAAACCTTATTCTGCAAATTGGAATATAATTTGAATTTGCAAACATTGTCCATCTAGATCAGCATCAAAACACACTCAAAAGATATTTTCATTAGTCAAGCAAATCAAACAAAGTCTGCAAGATGAAATCCAGTGCTCCAGATAAGATGCGTAAATTAAAATATTTTCAAGTACAGCTTCTTTATTTCTCCACCAAACCGTATGTTGTGACCAGTCTTTAGAATCGTCTCAAAGAGTGGTCACAACATACAGTTTGGTGGAGAAATGACGATTTTAGTATTTGAGTACGCATTGTTATCTGTAGCTCTGGAAATCAATGCGAGTTTGTGCAGATGATGATTTTCATATTGCAGAATAAAATTTAAACACCTTCCTTCAAAAAAAAGTGAGGAAAGCTGTAAAACAATTATGTAGTGTGTACTAGGTGAAATCTTCGATTTCAGTGTACTATGGAATCACTGTGTACTTCCATTTTTAGCTTGTGGATTTTTATGGAGAGAAAGTGGAGGTGATACTATAATATTGAGGCCGCCATGGGCGTCGTCATTGTGCAAAAACTTCCACATTTTGTCATAGTTTCAACATCAGTAGAGTCATTCCAATCAAACTTCACATAGGTGTTCACCATAAATATTTGATAAAACAGAGCTCCAGATGAGATGCGCTTATTCAAACATTTTCAAGAATAAATCTTTTGTTTCTCCACTAAACCCTCTACTGTGACCACTCTTCTCTTCAAGACGATTCTAAAGAGTGGTCAGGTCACAGTATAGGGTTTGGTGGAGAAATGAGGATTCGAGTATTTGGGTACCCACTTTTATCTGTAGCTCTGGATAAGGGTTATTACATTATTATGCATATTTAGAGTTATAGCCATTTAAAACATTGATTTTTGTGAAAACAGACATGTGTTGGCATCTGTATGTAGTGCTTTTGTCTAGGTGATGAGGATTTTTGCAAATATTTGAATACAGTTGGATCGAGATAGAAAGCTGAAAACCTCCACATCTGGTTAGAGTGCAGACGAGTTATCTCATTCATACCTTTGTTACTTCTGTTAATGTAAAAAGCCAACAAGTTTTGTAGTGCATTATACATGTTTTAAAATTGAAGTGAAGATTTTACAATTTTTCAATACCACATTCTTTCTTAGCCCGTTCCTTCATATAAACACCTTTTCACACATTTGCAAACAGAGTAGACCCAGATCAGACATTCAGACGGCTCCTATAGGAGCAGTCTGATCAGGGTGTGCTCTGTTTCCTAATGGAATTTGATAGATATGTTTCTTTACTTTTTAAACTAGCTACAATGTTCCACCTTCCTTATTTTATTATAACTATTTTGTTCGTGAATATTCAGTAGGTATTGAAATTTGGAATAAACATAGGACAGAGAAAGGCTTAAGGAGCTGCCCTTGTTGTCTACATGTACATTTATGCATTGGCTGAGATTAAAGGCTTTTTCTAACTGCACACTAGTGATGAATTTGTGATATTCTATACAAACACTTTGGATTAAGATGAGATGCCAAGTAATTCTGTGTCTCATCGAGATCCAAACTGTGCAACACCCAGCTTGAAAGTAGAAGCAGATTAGCATTGTTTATTGTGTGTCAAGAGTTGATGTCTAACTCTTATGTTGACTTTATATACGTGCCTAACACAAATTGTCTGCATGAGTCACATAATTTTTTTTGTCATGTTTGTACAGAAGAAAGATAAAACAACGAAAGACAATCACGGCTGATATTTTTACTATTTGAAGTATTGACATTTTATAGTAGCTTGTTAATATTGTACAATGAGACATACAACAGTTTATGGATGATTATTTCCTACATTTTAGACTCGTTTTGAGTGGTGTAAATCTTGAGCACAATATTGGGAAATTCGTGATAACGTTTGCAAACAGTTTGGATCCAAATGGTACGATGTGTAAATAGGCGACTCATAATGATACAGACAGATTTTGTGTAGACAGTGCAGTAAAACCTCTCTATAACGGCCACTAAATTGTATTAATTAGTTGGTATGTAGGACAGGTGGCTGTTTAAAGCAAGGTGAAAGTAAACCAGAATGCTCCTATAGGAGCGTTCTGTTTTACTTTCACCTTGCTTTAAGCAGCCACCTGCCTTTAACACAAAATACTTAATGTAATTTAGTGGCAGCTGTGCAGTACTTTATGCTAAAGACATTTTTAGCTGACCTGGCACAAGGTGCCATAGTTAGCTATTTGGATCATTCAGTGTCCATCATCCATTGCTGTCTGTTGCCATAAGTACTTTAAATGACATCTTCTACACCATGACTGAAGTGGGATTTAACCAAACTTCACAAGAATTTTGTTAATTCTTTAAATGACATCTCTTGGAAATGATCCTTCCACAGTCCTGTATCAAAGTGAAATACACCAACCTGAACATTTGGTAGATGAACATAATAGATCGTTTGAGCTATTAAACAGATGAGCGATACAGGACTATTATGGTCCTCTTTTTGAACAAGCTGAAGCTTAAGCAGCTGCATGCAACTTAGTCCTTTACTTAGCCTTTTAGCGCCTTTGCAAACAGACAGAGTGAACCGAGATCAGATGGCGCCTACAGGAGCCATCTTATCAGACTGGCCTTTTTGATTATGGAATTATATAGATCTGTTTCTTCTCATGTTCATATGCCAGTATGAATACTAAGCTAATCAATAGTCATGCATACATTATTTTTTACATGAAACTGAATCCCCTGTCAGAAGGAACTGTAGTGTTTGTCACTGTCTGTCTGTCTGTCTGTCCAGGTGGTTTCCAGACAATAACTTGTGTTAGAGATGAAATTTTTCATTAAACTTTAATGTTACCATATGAGGTGGTCTTGTATGTGATTGCATTTGGGGTCAACAGGTCAACTATGAAAGTCACTGTTACTATCTATAGATATTTATCATAATATTTTGGTTTCCAGATATCTTCAGATTGGGGTGCCAGGTATGAGTGAAACTTGGTACTATGTTACGTTGTAAGGTCTAGTGTGGTATTGCATTAGGGGTCAATAGGTCAACTAGGAAGGTCACTGTTACTAAAAAATATATTTATCACAAGATTTTGGTTTCCAGATCGAATATGAAAGTAACTGTGTATAGAGTCCAAAGGTCAACTATAAAGGTCTACTATAAAGGTCAACTATAAAGGTCACTGTTGGTCAAAGGATTTTACTTCATAATAATATTTGCTGTCCAAATGATAACTTCAGTATACTGTGTTATTAAAGTTATGAGATACGTACATTTTAAAAAATATACTGAAATGATAATCAGTTGGTGTTCAGATGTTTTTTTCTGTTTTCCATTTTTTTGCGACTGTTTTTGGAGAAATACTCAAATATTTAATTTCTTATGTAACCATTTATACTCACTACCTCGCTATATAATCTATCATGTCAGTTTTAGATGCTGCAGCATTTTTTGCATGGTATCAATCTGATATCGAATAAGTTCATTTTGGCATGGAATTGCGTATAAGGGAAGGGATTAACACTCTATCAAGTTGATGATACAGTTGCAGCTGACACAGCCGTTTCCCACTATGCTTATTATCACACTGACCACTCGCAGTTATGGACGTGATTACATAATAGCTTGCATAAGGTCATCCGACGCGCACTTCTTTATTCATTGAGTATTTTCATTCATGTTATGGTCACGAGATTTCTTCATGTGACTGATAATTGTATACCCATGCGCCCTTCTTACACATTGCTATATATATATATTTTGTGGATTTTGTTGCACATACTAAGCCAAAGCTTATGTTACGAAACATTTTCATGTCAGATATAGTATACCATGATTCGTTCCGGATGCCATGTTATTAAACACCTTTTGTATCCATCGAATGCAGGTCAATAAATTGCGCTATGTATATTGTCAGGTCGGCGAGAGTACGATGGGTTAGGTTGTGGAATGCCACCTTTGTATTCTATTGCTACGCAAAGAATACAGAAACCTCAACATCATTGTGAACAGTTGAACATTGTAAAAGGGGCCGCAGTGTTACATCATTGTGAACAGTTGAACATTGTAAAAGGGGCCACAGTGTTACATCATTGTGAACAGTTGAACATTGTAAAAGGGGCCACAGTGTTACATCATTGTGAACAGTTGAACATTGTAAAAGGGGCCGCAGTGTTAAATCATTGTGAACAGTCGAACATTGTAAAAGGGGCCACAGTGTTACATCATTGTAAACACTCGAACATTGTAAAAGGGGCCGCAGTGTTACATTATCTGATAAGGAATGAAGGCAAGTTGATACAAACATACTAGATGATGAGATTCATCTAGACAAATACTAGTTCAAATATCTAGGTCAGTGTTGCACACAAGGTAACTAGTTCAAATATCTAGGTCAGTGTTGCACACATGGTAACTAGTTCAAATATCTAGGTCAGTGTTGCACACATGGTATCAGTTCCTCCAACAGTACTGATGACAGCAGGAGATGCCTGTTGTGTGCATCATTTCTTGTTCATGGAGTACAGGTTGATACATGCAGCTGCTTAGTGAACTTACAGAGGAAATATTTTGTTGGAAAACCTTTGATCGCTGTGTGCTAAACAACATTAGCTGCATAAGTTTGTCATCTAAATGTTCTAGATCATTGTGTAAAATCTTTATCACTTCACTTCAAAAATTGTTGAGAAAAAAGGAGAGAATTTTTTAATGAAATTTTGCACTGTGTGATAGATTTTTTTTATTCAAATCATCCATAGTAAAACATGTATTTTGAAAATGGCAACAATAATGTATAGAATCCATTTACATGTATGTCTTTTTGCTCACCTGAGCATATTTCCGGGTGAACTATTGTCCATCCATTGTCTGTCTGTTTCATTTTTAGCTCACCAGAGCACTTTTGTGCTCAGGGTGAGCTTTTGTGATCGCTTGATGTCCGTCGTCCGTCGTCGGACGTCAACAATTTGAACCTTTAAAAATCTTCTCCTCTGAATCTACAGGGTTCTCAGCTTTCATCTTTGGTACATAGCATCATCTTTAGGTCCTCTACAAAAGTTATATAAATTTTGCCCCTGGGGTCAAAATTGGCCCCGCCCCAGGGGTGCCTTGTTTTCTATTGAAATATATAGTAAAACTTTGAAAATCTTCTCCTCTGAATCTACAGGGTTCTCAGCTTTCATATTTGGCACATAGCATCATGTTCAGGTCCTCTACAAAAGTTATATAAATTATGCCCCTGGGGTCAAAATTGGCCCCGCCCCAGGGGTAGCCAGTTTTGAATAGAAACATATAGTGACAACTTTGAAAATCTTCTCCTCTGAATCTACAGGGTTCTCAGCTTTCATATTTGGCACATAGCATCATGTTCAGGTCCTCTACAAAAGTTATATAAATTATGGCCCTGGGGTCAAAATTGGCCCCGCCCCAGGGGTAGCCAGATTTCAATAGAAACATATAGTGACAACTTTGAAAATCTTCTCCTCTGAATCTACAGCGTTCTCAGCTTTCATATTTGGCACATAGCATCATGTTCAGGTCCTCTACAAAAGTTGTATAAATTATGCCCCTGGTGTCAAAATTGGCCCCGCCCCAGGGGTAGCCAGTTTTGAATAGAAACATATAGTGACAACTTTGAAAATCTTTTCTTCTGAATCTACAGGGTTCTCAGCTTTCATATTTGGCACATAGCATCATGTTCAGGTCCTCTACAAAAGTTATATAAATTATGCCCCTGGGGTCAAAATTGGCCCCGCCCCAGGGGTGGTCAGTTTTGAATAGAAACATATAGTGAAACTTTGAAAATCTTTTCTTCTGAATCTACAGGGTTCTCAGCTTTCATATTTGGCACATAGCATCATGTTCAGGTCCTCTACAAAAGTTATATAAATTATGCCCCTGGGGTCAAAATTGGCCCCGCCCCAGGGGTGGTCAGTTTTCAATAGAAACATATAGTGAAACTTTGAAAATCTTCTCCTCTGAAACTGGAAGGTTCTCAGCTTTCATATTTGGCACATAGCATCATGTTCAGGTCCTCTACAAAGTTATATAAATTATGCCCCTGGGGTCAAAATTGGCCCCTCCCCAGGGGTAGCCAGTTTTCAATAGAAATATATGGTAAAACTTTGAATATATTCTTCTCTGAAACTGAAAGGTTCTCAGCTTTCATATTTGGCACATAGCATCATGTTCAGGTCCTCATAGCATCATGTTCAGGTCCTCTACAAAAGTTATATACATTATGCCCCTGGGGTCAAAATTGACCCCGCCCCAGGGGTGGCCAGTTTTCAATAGAAACATATAGTGAAAACTTTGAAAATCTTCTCCTCTGAATCTACAGGGTTCTTAGCTTTCATATTTGGCACATAGGATCATATTCAGGTCCTCTACAAAAGTTATATAAATTATGCCCCAGGGGTCAAAATTGGCCCCGCCCCAGGGATAGCCATGTCTCAATAGAAACATATAGTGACAACTTTGAAAATCTTCTCCTCAGAAACTGGAAGGTTCTCAGCTTTCATATTTGACACATAGCATCATATTCAGGTCCTCTACAAAAGTTGTATAAATTATGCCCCTTGGATCAAAATGGGTGGCTAGTTTTCTCTAGAAACATATAGTGAAAACTTTGAACATCTTCTCCTCTGATTGCCTGGTGAGCGATGTCAGGGCCATTCTGGCCCTCTTGTTTCCTTTAACATCTTCTCTGAAACTAATAACAGGAAATTGATTATTGCCATGGCAACCAAAATGAGAATCCCTGACGATCTTCTTGTCTGGAACTGCGTGGTGGATTTTGATGTAACTTTGCAGGAATAATCCTTGGGTCAGTTAAACAAGATGTGTTTGTGAAACACTATGCCCTTGATAGGATCCATCTAATCTGCGTCTTCTCTGTTTGCAAAGGCATAGAAAGGCGAATTTCAGAGTAAAAGGTTGAACAATGAGGCCAATATTCATATATACATTGTACACGAGACAGCACACAACCTATAAGGCCCACTTGTTTTCATTCTCTAATTTATTATGTTTTTTATTTTGTCATTTGTTATGCTTTTAATTCTCATTTATTATGATTATTATATAAAACTTAAACCTTTCTGTATTTATTTTTAAGACATGCTTAAAGCATTTGTAAAAATATCTAAAAGAAATTGATAATAATTGGCATATGATTGCTTGAAGATTTTGTTTTAGCAGTTAACCCACTTTCATAACTTGTAGCACGCAGTAGGCAAGTAATGTAGCACGCAGTAGGCAAGTAATGTAATAAGTGATTACCATTGCAGTTTTGATGCGACTGATGAGAGGCTGAGTATCTTAGTGTTGTATCAAGATCAACACTGTTTTACACTTGAACTGTGTACTTAACCATTTACTCCAGAGATACGCCAAACAGAGGAGACACTTGTAGGAGCAGTCTGATCAGGGTCTGCTCTGTTTGCTTATGAAATAATATAGATGTGATCCTACAGTTTCTGCTGGTAACAATTCCTGTGTTCATAAATCATTGTTAAATATCATATGCATGATGCCATTACTTCTGGCATGAACATTCTGAATACCAGGTAATATAAATTAAAAAAACAAACCAACATGGTTTATTTTGTTAACCCATTCCCTCGTAAACTATTTTTAGACCCAACCTCTTTCAATAAATCTACAGAAAAGGAGCATTTATTAGAGAAAAGGAAAATGTTAGAATGGTGTAGTATTGAAACAATTGTGATAAATAGAGCATTTACTCCTATGAAGGAAATGTTGTATTTATGGCAATGGTTTCAAGAAGTGACTATTACAGAGGCGTAGACATGGAGGAAAGGGTTAAGCAGTAAAGCAGCCAAATTTACTCAGCATACCAAAGTTATCATAGTTATTTTGTCGCAGAGTTTTGAACAGTTCCAGTAATGTTTGATAATGGCCAGTTTCATGCAGTGCAATTTTCATCTCTGTTTCTGTTTCACATATATAATATTAAGCAGACGATCATGAATTGTATTTAAAAATATTTATATGTATACTTTTACATAATTATGTTACTTTGATAGAACCCATGTTTATGTATTACACATTTTTGACTACATACAATTTTATTTCCTGCCACATAGGTCCAGATAAAGTTTTAACAATTTTCAAGAACAGTTCCTTTATTTGTCCACCAAACCCTATACTGTGACCATTCTTTAGAACCGTCTCTCCGAGATGATTCTAAACAGTTGTCACGGTATAGGGCTTGATGGAGAAATAACAGTTTTAGTATTTGGGTACGCACCTTTATCTGCAGGTCTGCTGCCATATCGGCTGCATAGTAGTTTGGCCTGTCTGTCTGTCAATTTTCAGTTTGTTTGCGTCTGGATCTGTAACATTGGCCATATCTTTTAAACTTGAGACTTCATCTCATAAGCAAACAGAGCAGATCCTGATCAGATGGATCCTATAGGAGCTGTCTGATCTGAGTCTACTCTGTTTGCAAAGGTGTAGAAAGTCGTATTTATGGAGTAAAAGGTTAAATTTGAGACTTCATACTCATCTCATCAAGCTGCAACTTTTAACCCTTTAGAAGTTTGTTAGCAGTGTAGACCTAGATCATATTGCTCCATTTGATCAGGGCTGACTGTTCACTTATGTAATTGTAAAAATCTGATTCTATACTTTGTGCCAAGGTAAGACAATCCTGTATTGATGCACACTAAATAAATATTCCTGATGTCATTATTACTTACATGAACATTGGACAGGTCGACGGGTCAGTTGTGCCATATCAAGGTCAAAGGTCAAACTTATAGTTCAATACCACAGTGTTTCACAAACACATCCTATTTCAGTTCTTAAATCCTTATTGTGGTATTCATCTGTTGTTAGTTTATTTGACTGAAGCGTCAATTTTCATCTGCTTTCTTTATTATCATCATTGAAGAATATTGAAATGATCAGATTTTTTCAACTATTTAAGATTCATAACTATCATTGTTATCAACTGGACCCAGAACAAAAACCTTTCCATGCCTTTGCAAACAGAGGCCACCTGTATGAACTGCCTGATCAAGGTCTGCTCTGTTTGCTTATGAAATTATAAGATCTGGATCTTTAGCCCTTTCCTCCATAAATGCACCTTTCGACATCTCTGTAATCACCACTTCTTGAAACCATTGTGATAAATAGAGCATTTGCTCCTATAGGAGCAAATGCTTTATTTATCACAATGGTTTCAAACTACAAAATTCTAAAATTTTACTTTTCTCTAGTAACGCCCCTTTTGGGTAGATTCAATCAAAGAGGTTGGGTCTCAAAATAGCCTATGGAGTAAAGGGTTAGCCCTTTCCTTCATATAAATGCATTTTCACGCATTTGCTCCTATTTGCAAATACGTGAAAACATGTTTACATGAAAGATAGGGTTAAGGCATTTGGTAGCTTATTGTGGGACAAAACTAATGAAGAAGGATCCCATGGAAACCAATATTTACTCATTAAGTGGTTACTATAGAGAAGTTCTACTGTATACATGAGTTCTAAACCCATTCCCTCGTAGGCTATGAATACTGTATGTAGTTTTGAAACCATTGTGATAAATGCTCCCATGGAGCCAATGCTCTATTTACCACAATGGTTTCAATAGTGACTTTTTCAGAGGCATCAATACGAGGGAATGTTTTAACCCTTTCCTCCATAAATACACCATTCTACGCCTCTGAAAATGTCTCTTTATGAAACCATTGTGATAGATAGAGCATTTGCTCCATAGGAGCTATCACAATGGTTTAAAAACTACACAATTCTAACATTTTCCTTTTCTCTAGTAAAAGCTCCTTTTCGGTAGGTTTATTCAAAGAGGTTGGGTCTAAAAATGGCCTATGAGGGAATGGGTATAATAAAAGTGAACAGTGTAGCATCAGACTGTCTGGGAAAATGAGAAAGTGATAAATATGATCACTGTGCACGCTATCTGGCATGGGAAGTATGTCTCGGACAGTGTAGACTTTGATCAAATCATGTATTTTCAATGTAGTAGCTCATCAAATACTGAAAAACTTTAATGTCGTTTTTAGTATAACATCTTAATGTCGTTTTAATATAACATGACTAAATGGTTTAAAATGGGGCCCTGAATTCATCAACATATTATTTTGCTTGAGACTTGTTCTGGAAGAAACTAAAAACCAAGCAAACATCTTACAGGATATTGTGAAAACTATCAATGTGACTACGTAATAACTAGACTACGTAATAACTATCAATGTGACTACGTAATAACTATCAATGTGACTACGTAATAACTATCAATGTGACTACGTAATAACTATCAATGAACTATCAATGTGACTACGTAATAACTATCAATGTGACTACGTAATAACTATCAATGTGACTACGTAATAACTATTACAGCAGATCACTGCTTTATACAGGACAAAGGTAATACAGGCAGCTCGTTCTGCAGCTTTTACATTACTCTTTATGAGCATTAAGCTACCTAATAGCGTTAAATACCCAGAATTTAGACTTCATTTAATGGTGGCTTAATCCTTTCCTCCATAAATACACCTTTCTACCTCTCTGTAACAGTCACTTCTTGAAACCATAGTGATAGAGCATTTGCTCCATAGGAGCAAATGCTCTATTTATCACAATGGTTTTAAAACTACACAATTCTTACATTTCCTTTTCTCTAGTAAATTCTCCTTTTCGGTAGATTTATTCAAATGAGGTTTGGTCTAAAAATAGCCTATGAGGGAATGGGTTAAGAGAGATTTTATTGCATTCTAGAGTTTGTGCTTGTGAATTCAGTCCCTAAAATAAACTGGTCTTCAAATTTATGCTGTAGAGTGGTGAGAAATGTCAGGTTTACTTTGTTAATTGTCTTTTCTCACGTAATTGTTATAAATATGCAAACTAACCTACTTATATCATGTTTGGTAAACATTACTGTGGTTTGTGTTTTCATATAACTCTAAAGGAAAGTAAATATTCTGACATGAAATTTTGTTTGTGTTTTTCTTTCAATTCCTATACAGGTTATGTAGTTATGTACAAGTACAGGTTTATACAGGTTGTGTAGTTATGCACAAGTACAGGTTATGTACAAGTACAGGTTGTGTAGTTATGTACAAGTACAGGTTATACAGGCAGTGTAGTTATGTACAAGTACAGGTTATGTACAAGTACAGGTTATGTAGTTATGTACAAGTACAGGTTATACAGGTTATGTAGTTATGTACAAATACAGGTTATGTAGTTATGTACAAATACAGGTTATACAGGTTATGTAGTTATGCACAAATACAGGTTATGTAGTATTTATGTACAAGTACAGGTTATACAGGTTATGTAGTTATGTACAGGTTGTGTAGTTATGTACAAGTACAGGTTGTGTAGTAATGTACAAGTACATGTTATACAGGTTATGTACAAGTACAGGTTGTGTAGTTATGTACAAGTACAGGTTATGTAGTTATGTACAAGTACAGGTTATACAGGTTATGTAGTTATGTACAAGTACAGGTTATGTAGTTATGTACAAATACAGGTTATGTAGTTATGTACAAATACAGGTTATGTAGTTATTTATGTACAAGTACAGGTTATACAGGTTATGTAGTTATGTACAAGTACAGGTTATGTAGTTATGTACAAGTACATGTATTACAGGTTATGTAGTTATGTACAAGTACAGGTTATGTAGTTATGTACAGGTTGTGTAGTTATGTACAAGTACAGGTTGTGTAGTAATGTACAAGTACATGTTATACAGGTTATGTACAAGTACAGGTTGTGTAGTTATGTACAAGTACAGGTTGTGTACAAATACAGGTTATGTAGTTATGTACAAGTACAGGTTATACAGGTTGTGTAGTTATGTACAAGTACAGATTATACAGGCTGTGTAGTTATATATCTGTTACCAATAAATTCTAATGGTAAATATCATATTCTTTTTGGCCCAATTTTATGGCTATTATTTAGCCATATTACCTTTAGTCATCCTTTTTAGTCATCCAAGTTTTTTTATGACTTCATGGATGGTGACTGTGTTAATTTATGACACATACACACGAAATGATTATCTGGTCTTGGTAGAGGCTATGGGATCGTATCTGTGTTATGTCATAAGCAAAGGCGTAGAAATGCGTACTTATGGAGCAAAGGGTTAAATCATGTTTCATGTACTATATTTCTAATTGTAGTTTGTATTGTCCGTAGTTTTTCCTGTGTTACAGGCCGTTTCGAATTAATTGTATTTATATCACTTTTCACATATTATGTTATAGTTTTGTATATTCTATTGATATTTATTTGATGTATAACTCTTCATGTATGGAGGTAAATAAAGAATCAATGTCCTTTGCAAACAGTGTAGACACAGATAAGAGGGCTCCTAGAGGAAGGATCTCATCAGGGTCTGCACTGTTTTGTCATGTTACACTTTTCTTTGAAAAAATCCTAAATATTCCCTATTAGCTTGACCTGTTTTGGAATAGTTCATTTGAAAATTCAGCTTTGTAAGGGTTAAGATAATTTCCAGGCAATTTTAGAAAATACTCTTTTGATCCCACACAGCAAGTCATCTACATTGTATTTATCTTTGGATTTTTTTAACCCTTTCAATGTTAATCTACTTTCATCTACAGCTTCAATTCTAAAAGAACATATTTATCTCTCATTTATGTTCTAAAACTATGGTCTATTGAGAAGCTGTGTATCTTGCATATCTAATCTGGATTAAAACTTTGCAAAGGGCATCAAAATAGGTCCACTGTGTTACAAAGCATGAAACGGGTGATCTGGATTGTTCCCAAGATCCATGGTTTTTCAGGAATTAGTCTTTGCCTAGTATAAGGCACACTAGAATTTTGAGGGGAAAATACAGGAATAAACTAATTCTCGTGAATAATACACCTATGGCTTAGTAAAATACAGGAATAAACTAACTCTCGTGAATAATACACATATGGCTTAGTAAAATACAGGAATAAACTAACTCTCGTGAATAATACACATATGGCTTAGTAAAATACAGGAATAAACTAACTCTCGTGAATAATACACCTATGGCTTAGTAAAATACAGGAATAAACTAACTCTCGTGAATAATACACATATGGCTTAGTAAAATACAGGAATAAACTAACTCTCGTGAATAATACACATATGGCTTAGTAAAATACAGGAATAAACTAATTCTCGTGAATAATACACATATGGCTTAGTAAAATACAGGAATAAAACTAATTCTCGTGAATAATACACATATGGCTTAGTAAAATACAGGAATAAACTAACTCTCGTGAATAATACACATATGGCTTAGTAAAATACAGGAATAAAACTAACTCTCGTGAATAATACACATATGGCTTAGTAAAATACAGGAATAAAACTAATTCTCGTGAATAATACACATATGGCTTAGTAAGATACAGGAATAAACTAATTCTCGTGAATAATACACATATGGCTTAGTAAGATACAGGAATAAAACTAACTCTCGTGAATAATACACATATGGCTTAGTAAGATTTCAATCTAAAGATCAATGCAAATTATTGTAAGGTCTATGTTCAAATTTAGGGTTGTTTCTGTAAATATTTCAGTCATAAGATGGTTTTCATATAAATTCTCTAAGATTTGATTAAATAATAGGCCTATTAAATAAACAACCCTTTAATATGCTCAAAACGGTCTGCTGCTCATAAAATCAATTTTACTTCAGGAATGCAACTGATATTTCTATGTTAATCGACTTTCATACAAAATTCAAGTGTCAAAATGGTGGTATAAGGGAGATTACTCACCTAAATGATATGCATGGTTAATACTACAAGCTCCAGAACATGTGATCCCTTAGCAAAACTATTTGTGTCTAGCATAACACATGCTAAGTTTTTCCAGATTTAATAATTATGTTTGCACTATTAGCAATAGAGGGATGTTGTTTATTTAGGCCTTCTACAGTGTCTGTTTTTAATTTAGGCCTTCTACAGTGTCTGTTGTTTATTTAGGCCTTCTACATGTCTTGTTAATTTAGGCCTTCTACACTGTCTGTTGTTTATTTAGGCCTTCTACAGTGTCTTGTTAATTTAAGCCTTCAACAGTGTCTGTTGTTAATTTAAGCCTTCAACAGTGTCTGTTGTTAATTTAGGCCTTCTACAGTGTCTGTTGTTTATTTAGGCCTTCTATAGTGTCTGTGGCAGGTGTGTCACAAATGTCATTATCTGATTGGTCAGTACATCACCAGCCTGATTTGTCAGTACATCAACAGCCCGATTGGTCAGTACATCACCAGCATACTTGGTCAGTACATCACCAGCCTGATTGGTCAGTACATCACCAGCCTGATTAGTCTGTACATCACCAGCATACTTGGTCAGTACATCACCAGCCTGATTGGTCTGTACATCACCAGCCTGATTGGTCTGTACATCACCAGCCTGATTAGTCTGTACATCACCAGCCTGATTGGTCTGTACATCACCAGCCTGATTGGTCTGTACATCACCAGCCTGATTGGTCTGTACATCACCAGCCTGATTAGTCTGTACATCACCAGCCTGATTGGTCTGTACATCACCAGCATACTTGGTCAGTACATCACTAGCATACTTGGTCAGTACATCACCAGCATACTTGGTCAGTACATCACCAGCCTGATTGGTCTGTACATCACCAGTCTGATTGGTCTGTACATCACCAGCATACTTGGTCAGTACATCACTAGCATACTTGGTCAGTACATCACCAGCATACTTGGTCAGTACATCACCAGCCTGATTAGTCTGTACATCACCAGCATACTTGGTCTGTACATCACCAGCCTGATTGGTCTGTACATCACCAGCCTGATTGGTCAGTACATCACCAGCCCGATTGGTCAGTACATCACCAGCATACTTGGTCAGTACATCACTAGCATACTTGGTCAGTACATCACCAGCCTGATTGGTCAGTACATCACCAGTCTGATTGGTCTGTACATCACCAGCCTGATTGGTCAGTACATCACTAGCATACTTGGTCAGTACATCACTAGCATACTTGGTCAGTACATCACCAGCCTGATTGGTCAGTACATCACCAGCATACTTGGTCAGTACATCACTAGCATACTTGGTCAGTACATCACCAGCCTGATTGGTCAGTACATCACCAGCCTGATTGGTCAGTACATCACCAGCCTGATTGGTCAGTACATCACCAGCCTGATTGGTCAGTACATCACTAGCATACTTGGTCAGTACATACTAGTACATCACTAGCATACTTGGTCAGTACATCACTAGCATACTTGGTCAGTACATCACCAGCCTGATTGGTCAGTACATCACCAGCATACTTGGTCAGTACATCACCAGCCTGACTGGTCTGTACATCACCAGCATACTTGGTCAGTACATCACCAGCCTGACTGGTCAGTACATCATCAGCCCAATTGGTCTGTACATCACCAGCATACTTGACAATCAAGTCTTGTGGATAAGTGAATGAATTGACTGTTTGATTAGTTATGTGTATGTCAATCAGAAATGTACAGCATATCACAAACATTGTTATGTGTACAGCATATCACAAACATTGTTATGTAATTGCCCAAAAAACACAACCTGTGCAAATATCAGGGTGGGTGAAACATTATGGCAATTAGCATTGTTCAAACTGACAAGAGAAACAATCTTTTAAGCATTTTAATCATGTATCTCTATTCACTTCAGAACCAATCACACATTAGTGTATTTTTATAAATAGCTCATATAACGAAAATTAGCAACAGGGAAATTAGCAAATTCTTTAACAAATCAAATGGTTTCATCACCTTAGGATAATTCCTGATAAATCACATGGAAATCTGCCCAGTGGTTTCAGAAAAGTACATTTTATAAATTTGCACTATATCCATATGAAAAATTAGCCCAGCCCCTAGTGGCCATGTTTTTTTTAATGTGTTTGATCAATTTTGCTAGAAGGTCACCAAAGAATCATTTCTGCTAAATAACATTGAAACAGGCCCAGAAGTTCCAGATAGATAGTTCTAAATAGATTTCAACACTTTGAATTAAATTGAAAGTGGACCTGACAAGGATCATTTCTGTTCACTTGGTCACAATTGGTCCAGGTGTTTTAGAGGATATGCTGTTTAAATAAATTGTTGATGATGCTCTACTGATGATGACAACAGACAAAGCACCATCACAATAGCTCAGTTGCATCCAAGGTGCTTCCAATTATAAGTTACCAAATTGGTGAAACAAAATCCTCAACAGTATTCCATTTTTATCCAAAATAAATTTCATCCTCAAACAGTTTGGACTTTAACCCTTTCCTCCATAGGCTATTTTAAGATCCATCCACTTTGAATAAATCTACCGAAAAGGAGCATTAACTAGAGAAAAGGATTTTTTTTAGAATTTTGTAGTTTGAAACCATTGTGATAAATACAGCATTTGCTCCTATAGGAGCAAATGCTCTATTTATCACAATGGTTTCATAAAGTGACTTTTACAGAGGCATAGAAAGGCGTATTTATGGAGGAAAGGGTTAATGAAATGCTAAATAAAGCATTTTATGATATAAGAGTCAAAACATTTTATTTAGCCATGCAACATTTCCTTATAGCATGCTCTTAATAAGAGTGAACCATCTTGAACTGGTAATTAACCCTTTCCCTGTTCTATGTTTATTCCAAATTTCAATACCTACTGAATATTCATGGACAAAAAAGTTATAATGAAATAAGGAAGGTGGAACATTGCAGCTATTTTAGAAAGAAAGTAAAGAAACCAACCTTTCAAATTCCATTAGCAAACAGAGCAGACCCTGATCAGATGACTCCTATAGGAGCCATCTGATCCGGACTGCATCTCTCTGTTTGCAAATGTGTGAAATAGAGGATCTTACATGAGTGTTTATTACAAATTGTTTTAAGAAACGAGTTTACTATATTAATATGACACAAGCTTTAGCGAGCGTAATATTCATTATAGTAAATGAGTTTCATGAAAACAATTTGTAATGAACACGAATGTAAGATTCTTTTTATGACATAACACTTAAAAGTGTCATAGAAAGTGAAACAAAATATATCTGACGGCTGTTTCGGCCAATGTTTTACAGCCTAGTACAGCCAGATTCAAACTGCTCATTTGCATAAAAAAATGCACTAGTGCATTTCCATGATTTATGGCACTCTATTTTGTCACTCCCACACGACAGATTATGTGATAAAACACATTTATGTATGAGAGAAAGGGTTAACCCTTTCCCTGTTAAATACTCATATAGGAAATAATGACATCACAAATATTTATAAGTTGATTTTTTATAATGGCATATGTATGCATGACATTTTGATATTGGTAGGATCAATTATAATTCCCTAAGCAAACAGAGCAGAAGCTGATCAGACAACTCCTACAATGGGTGAAGGACAAAAGCCACTAGGACAAAAACCCACAAGGACAAAAGCCCACTACCCAATATAATTACATACCATACTTAATATATATTGCTATTAACATAGTTTAAGTGAAAATACATAACTGTTATAATATATAACTGTTGTACAATTGTTAAAAAAACAACCTCTCACTTAATACAATTTAAACATACTATTAAGTGAGAGTGGGTTTTTTTAACAATTGTACAACAGTTATATATTATAACAGTTATGTATTTTCACTTAAACTATGTTAATAGCAAGGAAGAACACATCATATGAGAAAAATAAGTACAAATGTACATGTATAACTATACCAGAATAATAGTAATGACCAACTATGTCATTATGCACATGGTAATAACCTGTTTTTTAACACATTTTCCCCTAGTGATGCATTTTTGCGCATCTATAAAAGTCACTTTATGAAACTATTGTGATAAATAGAGCATTTGCTCCTATAGGAGAAAATACTCTATTTATCACAATGGTTTCAAACTACAAGATTCTAAATTTTTCCATTCCTCTAGTTAATGCTCCTTTTCGGTAGACACATTCAAAGAGGTTGGGTCTAAAAATAGCCTAGGAGAGAATGAGTTAAGAGAAAGTATACCAACTGTTTGCATATTCATCCATCAAAGCGATGGGAAACTCCATCATCATCATCATCATCAATTAACCTGTGTTTTCACTACTAGACATCCCTATATTCACTGGTTCATATTTTTGGGTTACTGGTGTCCCCTGACGTTACATGTTACGTTGACGTTTCAGACACCTAATAGTTACATTATACCACTCTGCAAAAATAAATCTTAAGATACAAATAAAATAATAAAATATGGGTGAAATCTCAATCTCCATTTATTATTTTATCTACATTGTCGCAATTACGTCTTCAATACATGACAATAAGTTGCATGCAGCGTTTCGGATATAACAATGGGTTTTTCTATTTTCAATCTCTGAACATAAACGGAGCAAGGAAGGCAACCATTCAATCCAACAAATTTTAGGTGTTGTTTCCATTGGTTTACACACAAGTTTATTCATCCCTTAGTTTGTCACCCGACATCGTCATCATTAAGAACAGAGCGAAATTCGAGAAATATTTGAAAGGGATATTTGATGTGGACAATTGAATTTATTGATAGCAAATAAGTGAACTATCATAAGTTATATATCAGATAAATCAACAGAAAAATAGTATTTTTATACACTAAATAAATAAAAAATTACTTTACAGCATTTCAAATTAAGACTGATTTAAATTTGTCTATGTCTTGAAATTAAACATCATTTTATAATTGGGGACAAAAACAATGTATTTGTTTAACCCTTTATGACTGTGCAAACAGAGAAGACTCAGATCAGGCAGCTCCTAGAGGAGCCGTCTGATCAGGGTCTGCTCTGTTTGCTTATGATATAATATAGATATGATTTTACATTTTCCGCCATGGCGAAAAATTCCTGAGTCAATGTCCTATTATAACAATTAATCTAATTAATATTCATGACGTCAGTATTTCTTACATAAATATTCATGGAGGAAAGGATTAATTAAACGCATATAACAATGTTACACAGAAAATCTTTTAGAATACAAATCTTAAAGAAACAAGATGTGTTTGTGAAACACTATGCTCCCGATGACCTTTGACCTTGATATATGACCTTGACCTTAATAAGTCACCCCTAAATATGTTCGCCTCCATAAGCTGCTTGAAGTATGTATGTACAATGGCAACAAAATTATCGCGAACGTTAAAGTTGGAGACAAACAGACAAACCAACCCGACAGAGCAAAAACAAATATGACCTTTTGACCTTGATGTATGATCTTGACCTTAACAAGTCACCCCTAAAAATGTTTGCTTCCACAAGTTGCACATGAATGCCAAGTTTGAAGTATGTATTAGCAAAGGCAACAAAATTATCGCCAACATTAAAGTTGTGACAAACCAACCAACAGACAGAGCAAAAACAATATGCCCCCGATCACAGATCTGAGGGGGCATAAAAAGAAACGCATTCTTCATTTATTTTGACCTAGTTTCAACTATGCTCTAACTACTATTTTTATTTACTGATGATTATGTTAAAGCTGAAAATGTAAAGATATTGGTTTGAATTTATATTCTCAGAGGGATTTTCTTCTTCAAATTGTCTAAAAGTTGATTTATGGACCATTTATTTTTACATGTGGGCTTTTGTCCATCTTGCCAAAAATAGCAGAGGGCTTATGTCCTATGGGTTTTTGTCCTGTGGGCTTTTGTCTGTACCCCTCCTTTAACAGCTCTCTGATCTGGGTCTACCCTGTTTGCAATGCATGAAAGGGTGTTTATATGAGGGAAAGGGTTAAATCTATGCAGACTCTTATCTATTCTGCGATAACATAATTAAGCAAACAGGTTGGATCTAGATGAGATATCGAGTAATCAGGATCAAAATGCCTAATTTTTTAAGACAAATGAAAGTTATTTTTTAGAATTGTGGTAAGCTACAGATTTTGCAGACAAACTTTATTAGGTAGGCAATGAGTTACGAACACTGGTTTTGTGTCACTGGCAATGACTGGTTTTGAGTCCGTATACTGGCAATCTTATCAAGGTGCTGTTTTGATTGCTTTGAAAAAGCACTTTTGGTCACAGTCAAAGGATAGTCTTTCCCACATAGGTAGAGCTTGTTCTTCCATTCTTCTATCTTACTGCCATGCCCTGCTTTCATGCGTGAAAGAAATACTGCATATATAAAACCTGTCATGAATGCATCGTAACCTGCTCTGTGACCTCCACTCTTAGGAGCACTTTCACCAACTGGAATATCCAATGCCATGCTAGACTTGCTAACTGAATCAGCAGCTTTCAGAGCTTTGTTGCAACTGTCTTCATCCACATAAATATCCTCCTCCTTCCCCATACAGTCACTGGTTGTATCCTCCTCCTTCCCCGTACAGTCACTGCTTGGCTGAATTTCACTCATTTCTCCATCCTCCTGTACCTGTGATTTCCGCATCTGCTGTCTCTCCTTTTGACGTCTGCGTTTACGACTTTTTTTCGTTGCATTGTAGTTATCCACATCAATAATTAGGTCAATATCATGTGACTTCTGACAGTACTTTCCCTTGGAACACCATCCATGACCCTGCAAAAATTCAGAATGAAATTAAAATATTAACTTAAGAATAGTTATAATGTGCCATTTTCTACTAACTTTTGCATGAGGTTTCCACACAAAGTAGATGCTGGGTAATGCAGCCTCTCACCAGTATCCAAACTTTTTGACAAGCTGACCATATTTTTAATTTTAATAATTAGAATAAAACACTACTTCAAACTCACATGCAGATGACACTTTGCTCTGCAAACAATTCATTTAATAGTAAAGACTGAGCTCATGAACAAGGCAGATATTAGTAGGCATTACCATACATGATTACCACACATGAACAAGGAAGATATTAGAAGGGATTACCATACATGAACAAGGAAGATATTAGTAGGGATTACCATACATGAACAAGGAAGATATTAGTAGGGATTATCATACATGAACAAGGAAGATATTAGTAGAGATTACCATACATGAACAAGGAAGATATTAGTAGGGATTACCATACATGAACAAGGAAGATATTAGAAGGGATTACCATACATGAACAAGGAAGATATTAGTAGGGATTACCATACATGAACAAGGAAGATATTAGAAGGGATTACCATACATGAACAAGGAAGATATTAGTAGGGATTACCATACATGAACAAGGAAGATATTAGAAGGGATTACCATACATGAACAAGGAAGATATTAGTAGGGATTACCATACATGAACAAGGAAGATATTAGTAGGGATTACCATACATGAACAAGGAAGATATTAGTAGAGATTACCATACATGAACAAGGAAGATATTAGAAGGGATTACCATACATGAACAAGGAAGATATTAGTAGGGATTACCATACATGAACAAGGAAGATATTAGTAGGGATTACCATACATGAACAAGGAAGATATTAGTAGGTAAGCTATTGGTAGCCCTAAGCCTTACAGTTTTTGACAAGAAGATTTTTAAAGTTTTCAGTAAAACTTGGGACCCCCTAGGGCAGAGCCAATTTTAATCCTAAGGATTTAATTTGAACGATCCTCGTAAAGGTCTACCAGATGATATTTTGTACCAAATATCACAGCTCTAAGCCTTTCAGTTTCGGACATGAAGATTTTTAAAGTTTTTATTACAGTATAACCTTGGTTATCCGAAACCTATTGCATCCGACAAACTAATCTATCCGACAGCAATGTTTGGTCCCGAACATTTCCTTCTTTGTTCTATGTAATTAAAACCTTGGTTTTACGGATCCTCGCGTAACCGTTATCCGACACTGTTTGCAGGTCCCAATGTGATAATTGCGGCATTTTTCACACCTGCGTATCCGACGTTGACGGTTGTATTGGATTGGGACCACCTATAACTGTGCAATTATCGCTTCCGCGTCATTTTGGGTACAGGCTAAATCTATAATTACAGGTTATTATCGTTGTGATCACACACTTAATCCATGTAATAGAAAACATGTATAGTTGTTTGAATAACGTTAGGTGTAAACTCGATCTGAAATAAAATGTACTTTACTTGTTCTGCCAGATCTAACTGTTGCAAACAATTTGCATACAGATGAAATGCAGAATTGCTCGGCGTCTCATCTGGATCCAAATTGTTAGACACACTGATATTTATCTGGGTACTTACATAAACTTACATAACCCCCCTCATCCTAAATTAAAGAAATTTCGAGCGAAACTGACTTGTTGATAGGATGTTAAATTTTGCCTAAGGGAGAAAAATGTTAATTGCCTCTTGGCCTGTCACAAACCCCTAATCCGATTAAAATTTGCTGTGTTAAAACAATAAATATGCCTGTCGCTGTTTTCAAAAAAATGAAAGGTCACCGTTTTCAGAAAATGAAAGGTCACATGTGATGTCGCGTGTGATTTATTGGGGTTTTAAATTTCATTTGATTGGTTAAAGAGTACACACCCTTTTCTACATTAGCATATAACCTCCAACCCCGCTCTGAGTCAGGGTTTAGATTTCTAATGATGTTTGTTTTTCATAAACACCCGACGCCATGCAATTAAAGTAACGTGCACACAAACTTCTCAACACCCCATATTGGCACATTTAACAGGTAAAAGAGTTGAAAGGATTATCAGGCCATCGATTATAATCTTCCCCTTAGGCCAATGTCAACGCTTGGTTTATTTCATCACTTCCGACATAACGAAATACACCGACGCGGCCAATCTATGCACTTTCCCAACATAACGGAAGTTTCTGAAGCGGTCACGATATTTCGATCGACGATTTCCGTAATGTCGGAAAGTTACGATGCGCAGCCTCCATTTTGACAGTTGAGTCATCTGAAAGTGTGTATTGAGTTTTCACACTTTTCAATCGGGCCGCCAGGCTGTCTGCTGGCCGTCTAATGGGGTTGAAATATAGGGTTTGGGGTGAAATATGGCGTATGTTTCATTGCGATATTCAATCATATTATAAGGTATTTACAAAAAAAAATATTTCGGCGACACAGACCACTGGATACCTCAGTAAAACGGTCCTCGGTATAACAGAGTTCCAGTGTGCATTTATTTTCATAAACTTTCAGAATTGCTGCACTCATTTTTCCTACGACATTTACGTAGCGTGCAGAATGTTAACATTTGATTCTAACGGGTTTCATGCCGAATGTAAATAAATATCAACAGTCAATGTTTATCGTCGTTGTATATTTCTCTTCCGATTTTGAACAACCGACACACCGATGCATCCGACAGTTTCAGGCGGTCCGAAGGTATGTCGGATAACCAAGGTTATACTGTATATAATCCAATGTAACACTTGTGACCCCCAGGGTGAGGACAATTTTAACCACAGGGGCATAATTTGAACAATCTTGGTAAAGGTCCACCAGATGATGCTATGTACCAAATATCACAGCTCTAAGCTTTTCTGTTTCGGACAAGAAGATCTTTACTATATAATCCTATATAAAACTTGCGATCCCCGGGGTTGGGCCAAATTTTACCCCAGGGGTAAAAAAGAAGATTTTTTTTTAAAGTTTTCAATAAAATTTGTGACCCCCAGGGTGAGGACAATTTCGACCCCAGTGGCATAACTTGAACAATCTTAGTAAAGGTTCACCAGATGATGCTTCATACCAAATATCACAGCTCTAAGCCTTTCAGGTTTGAGACAAGAAGATTTTTTAAAGTGTTTACTATGTAATCCTACGTAAAACATGTGACCCCCAGGGTGTGGCGTGTTTGACCCCAGGGGCATAATTTGAACAATCTTAGTAAAGGTTCACCAGATGATGCTACATACAAAAATATCACAGCTCTAAGCTTTTCGGTTTCAGACAAGAAGATCTTTAAAGTTTTTACTATATAATCCTATGTAAAATTTGTGACCCTCGGCGTTGGGCCAAATTTGACCCCAATCTAAGTAGAGGTACACTAGATAATTCTACATACCAAAGGTAGCCCTAGGCCTTACAGTTTTTGAAAAAATATTTTTTTAAGTTTTTACTTCTTTTTGGACATTGGTTGCCATAGCAACCAGAGTTCTACATGGAATCAAATTCTTTGAACAACTTTGGAAGAGGTTGACCCAATGATCATTTCTGCCAAGTTTGGTAAAAATCCAGCAAGTAGTTTAGGAGGAGAAGTTATTTTAAGAAAAAGTTGACGACTGATGACGGGCGACGGACACAGGGCGATCACAATAGCTCACCTTAGCACTTCGTGCCAGGTGAGCTAAAAAGGTATAATTGATGGAAAGGTCTTGCCATAAGGTTAAAGTTTCAAGAAGACAACGATGACAACAACGTGGAACCAGAGTTACTACAATAGCTCGAAATGAACAAGAGGGCCATGATGGCCCTTAATCGCTCACCTGTTCGTAACAGATTAATGATTTCAATGACAGATTGCATAATTTGAAAAATCTTGGTAGAAAACCATCAGATGATGCTACATACTAAATATAAAGAGTCTAGACCTTAAAGATTTTCCTATGAAAAACTGTTAAGCCCCAGGGCGGGGTCAATTTTGATCCGGGGTTCATAATTTGAAAATCTTGGTAGAGGACTATTAGATAATGCAACATACCAAATATCTAAGGTCTATGCCTTACAAGTTCAGAGAAGATTTTTAAAAACTTTCCTATAAAAAACTGATATGCCCCTGGGCGGGGAAGTTTTCAACCCAGGGGACATAATTTGAACAATCTTGGTAGAAAACTATTAGATAGCCCTACATACCAAATATTAAAGGTCTCTGCCTTACAGTTTTGGAGAAGAAGATTCTTAAAGCTTTTCATATGAAAAACTGATAAGCCCCAGGGCGGGGCCATTTTTGACCCAGGGGTAATAATTTGAATAATCTTGGTAGAAAACCATTAGATGATGCTACATGCCAAATATCAAGGGCCTAGACCTTACAGTTCTGGAGGAGAAGATTTTTAAAGATTTTCCGATGAAAAACTGATAAGCCCTTGGGCGGGGCCATTTCTGGTCCAGGGGTCATATTTTGATAAATCTTAGTAGAGGACGATTAAATAATGCTACATACCAAATATCAAAGGTCTATACCTTATAATTTTAGAGAAGAATATATTTAAAGATTTTCCTATGAAAAACTGATAAGCCCCGGGGCGGGGCCATATTTGGCCCAGGGGTCATAATTTGAACTTAGTAGATGACCATTAGATCATGCTACATACCAAATATCAAAGGTCTATGCCTTACAGTTTCAGAGAAGATGATTTCTTCAAGATTTTCCTATGAAAAACTGATAAGCCCTTGGGCGGGGCCATTTTTGTCCTGGGGGTCATAATTTGAACAATCTTAGTAGAGGACCATTAGATGATGCTACATACCAAATACCAAAGGTCTATTCCTTACATTTTCAGAGAAGAAGATTTTTAAAGATTTTCCTATGAAAAACTGATAAGCCCCAGGGTGGGGCCATTTTTGGCCCAGGGGTCATAATTTGAATAATCTTAGTAGAGGACCATTAGATGATGCTACATATCAAATATCAAAGGTCTATGCCTTACAGTTCTGGAGGAGAAGATTTTTAAAGATTTTCCTATGAAAAACTGATAAGCCCTTGGGCGGGGCCATTTTTGGTCCGGGGGTCATATTATGATAAATCTTAGTAGAGGACGATTAAATAATGCTACATACCAAATATCAAAGGTCTATACCTTATAATTTTAGAGAAGAATATATTTAAAGATTTTCCTATGAAAAACTGATAGCCCCGGGGCGGGCCATATTTGGCCCAGGGGTCATAATTTGAACTTAGTAGAGGACCATTAGATCAGGCTACATACCAAATATCAAAGGTCTATGCCTTACAGTTTCAGAGAAGATGATTTCTTCAAGATTTTCCTATGAAAAACTGATAAGCCCTGGGGCGGGGCCATTTTTGTCCTGGGGGTCATAATTTGAACAATCTTAGTAGAGGACCATTAGATGATGCTACATACCAAATACCAAAGGTCTATTCCTTACATTTTCAGAGAAGAAGATTTTTAAAGATTTTCCTATGAAAAACTGATAAGCCCCGGGGTGGGGCCATTTTTGGCCCAGGGGTCATAATTTGAACAATCTTAGTAGAGGACCATTAGATGATGCTACTTACCAAATATCAAAGGTCTATGCCTGACAGTTTCAGAGAAGAAGATTTTTAAAGATTTTCCTATGAAAAACTGATAAGCCCTTGGGCGGGGCCATTTTTGTCCTGGGGGTCATATTTTGAACAATCTTAGTAGAGGACCATTAGATGATGCTACATACCAAATACCAAAGGTCTATGCCTTACATTTTCAGAGAAGAAGATTTTTAAAGATTTTCCTATGAAAAACTGATAAGCCCTGGGGCGGGGCCATTTTTGGCCCAGGGGTCATAATTTGAACAATCTTAGTAGAGGACCATTAGATATGGAGGACGATCAACGCCAAAATTGCATCATGCTTTGTGGCATTTCAGTTTGCTTCATGTTAAATGCATCATGCATTGTGGCATTTCAGTTTGCTTCATGATAAATGCATCCTGCATTGTGGTGTTGAACAGTTTGCTAAACGATTATTGCATGTCAAGATGGGAGTCCTTCTTTCATTGAAGTTTCTTCAATGACACATGTCCCAACGACACATGACCCAATGCGGTAAGCCCATAGCAACAAGCATAAAGCCGAACGACGAACGCCGAAGGCATAATGCACTTCAGCCGAACTCGCCATATAGGTGGCGCTGCATGTAAAACCAGATAATCAAACTACTGAAAGTACTGAGGATGGATTCAACGTAGATAGAATTAAATGTTTGGTTTGGTTTTTAAATGCTGTTTTGAGCGAAAAAAAGAACATTATTCGGACGTGTGTGTATGGGGGGGATTAATTATTTAAAAAAGATGTTGCCTTTGGTGCAATTTTATTTGTTGCTTTTTTATGTCCGTCTGATCAGGGTCTGTCTTGTTTGCTTGGTCTGTCATAGATATCATTCTGCATAGTTTGCCCTGATAAAATTCACGTGTCCATATGCTATTTCATTGTCATTATTTTTCACATAAATATTCATTGAGTAAAGGGTCAACTGTGTAGTACCCTGATCGCCGATGTGTGATAGACCACGCGTGGCTCATTTACGGACCGTCTGATCAGGATCTGCTCTGATTGCTAATGGAATTTCATTCATCTGTTTATTTAGAATTTCTGAATGACTGCAATGTTCCACCTTCCATATTTTCATTATAATTTTTGGTCCATAAATATTCTGTATAGGTATTGGAATCGGGACTAAATATAGAACAGGGAAAGGGCTAAGATTACATGTATAAATATAAACATGTCTAATATATCATAAAATAGCATATCTTTATTAGAATTATATTGGGTTTGAGAAATACATTACATTACATTATTTTCATTTTGTGTACAATATACGTATAATATGTTTACTAACCCTTTCTCTCATGTTAACATCTTTTCACACATTTGCAAACACAGCATACCCGGATCAGATGGCTCCTATAGCAGCTGTCTGATCAGGGTCCGCTCCGTTTGTCAATAGAATTTGAAAGATGTTTCTTTACTTTCTAAAATGGCTACACTGTCCCACCTTCCACATTTCATTATAACTATTTTGTCCATGAATATTCAGTAGGTATTTAAATTTTGAATAAACATAGAACAGGGGAAGGGTTGAAAATAAATTAAGATATGAATAATAATAACTCATGAAGGTGTAATGAAAATATCTGAAATTTTGAACATTGAATACTTTATTTAACGAGGGTAGCTAAATTAGTCATAATGACTAATCTACCTTGAGGCCCTCAAAACAAGCATTTCATACAAAATACAAAACACAGTAAAACACAGATCTGTTCAGAAGTTCAGTAATGTTGCGTCTGGATAATTAATAAATGTTGTCTGCTTCAATTTGTAGATTTATTCTTTATGGACACGCATTTGGATCCTGATAAAACTCCGAGTAAAATGGCGTCTAATCTGGGTCCAATCTGTTATCATAGATTTGATTTGCCACTAGCATCCAAATAGTTAATATAAAGCTATAATATATAAAGTATTGCACATAAAAAAAGGAAATGCATAAATGACATCTGACCCCGATTCAGGTGGATGAATGCACGCGCTATTAAAATCACATATTTGTGACGTCATTTACTCACACTGTAATTATTATAAATACGAGAAAATATTTTTGCTCAATACTAGTTAATCTAAAATGATCTCTGCTTCAAATTTTGAAAAATGCAGATAGAGAGTAAACTAATTGAACCTGATGAGACTTTGAGATATTAACGATATAGATTAATATATTCTTTCTGAAATTCAACCAATTTGCCCAGGGAGATGGTATACATACTTTTGTGCATGCCCTTATTTAGATTTACATTGTTATATGTTTAAATTTCATTTACATTTTCTTAAATTTTCTTCACTTGAGGTCCTCTACAAAAGTTACATAAATTATGCCCCTTGTGTCAAAATTGGTTCACCCCAGGACTGGCTAGTTTTCTATAGAAACACATAGTGAAAACTTTGAAAATCTTATCCTCTGATTGTCTGGTGAGCGATGTCAGGGCCTTTCAGACCCTCTTGTTATTATTATACTTCTCCCAGCAGTAAATAACCCCCCCCCCCCCACACACACACACTCTCTCTCTAATGTAATGGATCAGTAACCCTTCTATTTTTTGTGTGTTTTTTGAAATCCTTCTATTTCTATGTCTTCATAGCGTTTTCCTTCTTTACCTATAGATGTATTCGGCAAATCACTTCAGCATTTTAGTCCGAGCTGACTAGAGTACGACAAAGACCGGGCCGAAGATGGAACAACGAACCACGCATCAAGCATCAAGCACCAAGCACCAAGCACCAAGCGCTAAGTAAATAGCACAAAGAATATGCTCCAAAGAAGTTTAAACAATGAAACACATTATTTGACGTTATTATAATCAATAAATAAGTTTACAGAAGGTCAAATGTCTGATCGAGGAAGAAACTTCAAAGAAAGAAGAAAGCACATCGTGACATGCAATAATCATTAAGCATAATGCATTTAACATGAAGCAAATTGAAATGCCACAAAGCATGATGCAATTTTGGCGTTGATCGTCCTCCATAATTAGATGATGCTACATACCAAATACCAAAGGTCTATGCCTGACAGTTTCAGAGAAGAAGATTTTTAAAGATTTTCCTATGAAAAACTGATAAGCCCCGGGGCGGGCCATTTTTGGCCCAGGGGTCATAATTTGAACAATCTTAGTAGAGGACCATTAGATGATGCTACATACCAAATATCAAAGGTCTATGCCTTACAGTTTCAGAGAAGAAGATTTTTAAAGATTTTCCTATGAAAAACTGATAAGCCCTGGGGCGGGGCCATTTTTGGCCTGGGGGACATAATTTGAACAATCTTTGTAGAGGACCATTACATCATACTACATACTAAATATCAAAGCTCTTGGCTTTGTAGTTCCAGAGAAGAAGATGTTTAAGTAAATTGTTGACGCCCGCACGTACGCACGACGCACGACGCACAATCGCACATACGCACATACGCACGACGCCGGACGCCGGACATAGGATCATCCCAATAGCTCACCTTGGCACTTTGTGCCAGGTGAGCTAAAAACACATGAGCAAAAAATAATCTCAGTTAAAATCCAGTGACATTGTGATTGAAAAGCACAGAAGTACATATCATTTCTTGGATTTAAACTTCGGTCCAAACTGTGTCCTCTATCAGGAGCTATCTAATCTGGGTCACCATTGTTTGTCAATATAAACTAGAACTTGTTCTTTTAAAAAAGTATGTCTCCCCCCATCCCCCCCTACTTCCACCCTACACAAAACAAGAGGGCCATTGGCCCTATATCGCTCACCTGAGTTACAGTAATACATGTATATTGACATGTTAATTTTTCAGTGGAAAACAATCTAGCAGATGAAATAAGCTTAGTGCACTGCTTTCACCCTTTCACTGCTGAATAAACTTGAACTGGATTCAGAACTAATACCAAGTGACTGGTTGACCAAGATCTAAACTGTTTACAACTTGTGCCATTTTTGCCTTAGCTCAAAATGCCTAAAACTGGTCTTTGAGAAATTCAAATGACTTCAATAAAGCTATGCAATTAATGCAATTATACCTTGACCCAGGTATGTAGGCAAATAAAGTGCTAGGCAGTACATAATGCCAGTTTTTGTGTGAAATGACCAATAAGAATATCTTTAAAAATCGTTTAACCCTTTCCCTCATATAAAGCTGTTTTCATGCATTAGCAAACAGAGTAGACTCAGATCAGACGACTCCTACGGAAGCTGTCTGATCTGGGTCTTCTCTGTTTCTTTTGACACAATATAGATCGGATTCTACAGTTTTTGTCAAAGCAAAAACTTCTCTTCAGAGAAATAATGTGTTTTACACATTAAAAATAAGAGTAGACTAGATCAGAAGGCTGCTATAGAAGCTGTCTGATCAGGGTCTGCTCTGTTTACATTTGACAAGATATAGATTTGATTTTACAGTTTTTTTCAAAGCTAAAACTTCTATTTATGGCAATAACAATTTTTTAAGCATTAGCAAACAAGAGTAGTCCCAGATCAATTTTTGTCAAAGCAAATAGGTTAAGGGTTAATAGGTGTTTAGAAATAATTCTAGATCTAGGTGTGAATATCTCATGATAATTCAATTAAATGGGTCATTAGTATTTTTAACAATTGAAATTGAGAAGAGTTACGTCTACTGTTATAATTAAGTTATATTTACTCAGTTATTTCATTAATATCATACAAAATTCAGACATTTTAGGACTTTTTAATGTGTTGTCATCAAATTTTATATAAAAATGTTATATTTAAGATGCTTTTTTGGGCAGCAGTAGTAATTTTAACACCTATCATTGTTAGGGGGGCAAATGCATTATCATGTTTTCTTAAGAATTACCATGACTTATATCAGTTGGGCCATTGCATAATCATGTTTTCACAGTTTTCTTAAACATTACCATGACTTACATCAGTTGGGTTTGGACCCAGATCAAAAGTCTAGATGGTGATCATTTTCCTTGATTGGCTGAATTGTTACTTTCCAATATCTCTCACATCTAATTTGAGAGACATTGGAAGACACCATGTAACATCTAGCTATCACTAACACTACACACTGGGGTTAATGGGTCAAAATGCCTTTAATGTTTCTTCTGCAACAAAAAGTTATTGTCATCTGCTTCAATTCTTAAATTAAACTTACTTTCTTTTTATTGCAAAAATATGGTTAAGATGACAAACAGTTTGGATCCTGATGAGACGCTGCAGTATGCGGCCTCTCATCTGGATCCAAACTGTTTGCATAGGTAATCACAGTTTCACCACTAGCATGCAAAGAGTTAAGAGTCATGCATTGACCTGGAGAGATTTTACTGCCCAGTGCTGTAACCTTTGAACTGAAGGATCTGGAGTTGTTCATTTAACCCTTAATTTCCCTCATATAAACTTGTTTTCATGCATCTGCAAACAGAGTAGACCCAGATAAGGTGGCTCCTGTAGGATCAGTGTCTGCTATTTGCTAATGGAATTTGACAGATCTGTTTCTATGCCTTCTAAAACAGCTACACTGATTCACCTTCAACATTTTATCATAAATAGATATAAATAGAATGACACTAGAACTCCAATGCAGTTATCTCCCTTTGTCCCTTATGGCTATGCTGATGGGACAAGGGAAATAACTGTGAGGAAATTACCTTTTAAGTGTTACAGATTCAGATGTTAAGTAGCATAAAACCCCAGGGTGAGACCATTTTTGGCCCAGGGGTCATTATTTGAACACACCTGATAGTGGTATATTAGGTGATGCTTCATACCAAATATCTTAGCTCTAGATTATGTGGTTTCAGACAAAAAGATTTTTAAAGGTTTCCCTATATAAGTCTATGTAAAAACTACAAGCCCAAGGGCAGGGCCATTTTTGGCCCGGGGGTCATCATTTTAACAAACTTGGTAAAGGACCATTAGATGATGCTATATACCAAATATCAAAGCTCTAGAAATTGTGGTTTCAGAGAAGAAGATTTTTAAAGATTTAAAAAAAAAACCTGTAAAAGTAGTGGGGCGGGGCCATTTTTTGCCCGGGGGTCATGATTTTAACAAAACTGATAGAGGACACCCTAAGGTACATTTCTGTGAAATTTGGTTGAAATCCTCCCAGTGGTTTAGGAACGGTAGTCATTTGAAATAAAAGTGAACGGACAGACGGACGGACAGACGGACAGACGGACAGACGGACGACGGACGACAGGCGGTCACAATAGCTCACCTTGAGCCTTTGGCTCAGGTGAGCTAAAAAACCCCACACACAACAAAATTTATAAATGATGGGATAAACAACATGTGCACTTTCAAGTTGTTAAAATATTGATGGTAAGACCCAAAACAAGTCAAATCTGTAATGTTATGGTAACTGTAGGAATTATGTTGGAGAGACATGATTATCTGGGTATATATTTGCCTGGCAATCGGTAAAACACAGATATGTCATATCAACAGATATACACATATATACACTTGATTTTCTTATGGAGTATTTAACCCTTTACCTGACAAAAGTGACTTTTCACACCTCTGTAAACAGAATAGACCTAGATCAGAAGCTCCTGTTTGCTTATAAAGATATTGTAGGCCAATGATCCGCCAATCTTCAATTGTGACATTGATCTTTGACACATATGCCTGAATCATGAGTGCTCGTCCTTTGTTGAAGGCAAACATTTCTGTCACAGCATTACAAAATCCTTCAAGGGTTGAAGAGATATGGAGCAGACAAGACAGTTATGGTTTTCCAGGCTAAAAACCTGTGACCTTGAATTCTTACCTTGGCATTTGACCCACATGCATGAATCATGAGTTTTACTCATCGTTTTCTTGAAGCGAACATTTGTGCCACAGCAATTATGAAATCCTTCCAAGGGTTGAAGAGATATGGAGCGGACAAGAAATTTGATGTTAAAAACATTGGAACTTGAATTGTGACCTTGATCTTTGACCAACGTGCCTGAATCCTGCTGTCTGCACATCCCAATTGTTAAGGGGAACATTTGTGCCACAGCATTTTGGAATCTTGAATTGTGACCTTGACCTTTGACCACATGCATGAATTGAAAGTTCTGCACATTGTCTTGTTGAGTCAAACATTTGTGCCAAAATATTCTGAAATCCTTCCAAATTTTTTTAGAGATATGGAGCGGACAGGAGTGTGACAGACAGACAGATGGCCAACAGGACCAAAAAACAATATGTCTCCCCATTATAAATGGGGGAGACATAATTAGTCGTAACATAGGTGCATGTTTGACTGCACTTACAGCATATGATCCACAGAGGGCATCGATGTATTCCTGTGGGCTACTGGATATATCATGGGCTGGCTTGTAGTTGCAGCTTCTGTATGTCACATATGGGTAGCTCTCAGGATAGTGGGGAAAGTGGATAGAACAGCTGACAGAAGGACACTCATTGTTGTCCTTCAAACTGAAAAGAATATGAACTGCATCATGAAAAATAGGGCTCTTGGAAATTAGCACAAAGTGAAGATCTACAACTGATCAGTTTGTCACTCCAATGTACCTACAGTTTTCTGTAAACTAGGTCTACACTGTATGAAAATACCTTAAATCCTGTGTACTGTTACATTATTAGTTATACAGTTCTTTCCCAGGGTACATGGCGATTTATTCCTGGCTGAGGAAAATCATGTTGCCCGAGCCGTTAGGCGAGGGTTACATGATTTTACCAGCCGAGAAGTTAGGCGAGGGTTACATGATTTTACCAGCCGGGGATAAATCGTCATGTACCTTGGGAGAGCACTTGTATAACAAATTTATTATACTGCAAAGTTTTACGGTTTGGATAATCTATATAAACCTATTTTAGCATGTTGAATCACTAAACACGCTAATTCCCCTAAAAGCGCCCCAATACATTATTTCTACCCGAAGGTATCCGAAGTGGTGTGTATTGTATTTCATCGGCGTTCGTGTTATAATAGATGGCTGAACGATATAATAACTAATCTAAAAAACTGTTTTATTGATCATTGCAAACAATAGTGTTTTTTAATTCATTTTTGCATTTTTTTGTTTACGTATTAATAGATGTCTATTTTTGTTATATCTTATGGCACAAACGTCAACGTTAGTATTCCGTGAAGTCAGTGACGTCACGTCATAGACCCGTTACGCCGATGTCACATCAGTTGTATATATATTTATACTTTGAAAATCAGTCTTTATTAAAGTATTGAACTAGTAGAATGCTGGAGCAGTTGACACACATAGACAGATAGAGTAGTAATCCCTTGGTGTCACCCTGCTAGAGCAGTTGACACACATAGACAGATAGAGTAGTAATCCCTTAGTGTCACCCTGCTAGAGCAGTTGATACACATAGACAGATAGAGTAGTAATCCCTTAGTGTCACCCTGCTAGAGCAGTTGACACACATAGACAGATAGAGTAGTAATCCCTTTGTGTCACCCTGCTAGAGCAGTTGACACACATAGACAGATAGAGTAGTAATCCCTTGGTGTCACCCTGCTAGAGCAGTTGACACACATAGACAGATAGAGTAGTAATCCCTTGGTGTCACCCTGCTAGAGCAGTTGACACACATAGACAGATAGAGTAGTAATCCCTTAGTGTCACCCTGCTAGAGCAGTTGACACACATAGACAGATAGAGTAGTAATCCCTTAGTGTCACCCTGCTAGAGCAGTTGACACACATAGACAGATAGAGTAGTAATCCCTTAGTGTCACCCTGCTAGAGCAGTTGACACACATAGACAGATAGAGTAGTAATCCCTTAGTGTCACCCTGCTAGAGCAGTTGACACACATAGATAGAGTAGTAATCCCTTAGTGTCACCCTGCTAGGTGCATTAACAATATTTATCGTTATCACTTTCAACATTCACCTAGACGATTATTGGCTACTGAAGGAAGATTTTGATCGAGCTTTTCATAATTTGCTACTTCATTAGTTTCATTTGAGTGATGAAGAATGGATTTACTCAGCTTTACAAACAAGTGGAAAGTGGATATTTGGTATCCTAATATCTACTGTAAATACAATCATGTACTCTATAAATACCAAAGCCTGTATTACACCTATACTACACTACATACATGTACTTACCATTTTCTGAAAACATACTCAAGATACGAGGCTTGCATCAAGTGCTCGTAGTCAGTGATGTACTTTGTGTCCACTATACCCCCAGAGAACATGTCCACAAGGTCTGCAAGAAACATTGCCGACGTCTGAGGCAGACTGGTATACAGGTTCTCATACAGATACATGAGGTCTACCAATCCATTGTGCAGTACTATTGGAATCTGCATGAACACAAGCTCTCTGAACAAGTGACGGATTGACTGAACAGACATGTCCATTTCCTGAAAAAGAAATAATACAAAGACTAAAGTCAAATCCAAACTAGTGTGCCTATAGCACATACATGTAAGATGCTTCTTTTGAGTGATTGTGTAGCTGTGACAAGTGTATGACAAGGCTATAAGATACAATATGACAAGATTTCATAATAAAGGCTTCCAGCTCCTCACATATTCCATTAACCCTTTAGTTGTTCAGTATTCATGTAAGAAATAATAACGAAATGTACATGAATATTTGCTAGCTGAACTTTTCTGATGTAATATTTTCCAGGGAATGTTTTGGTTTGACAAAAACTGTAAAATCAGGTCTACATCATAACATAAGCAAACAGAGCAGACTCCTATAGGAGCCATCGGATCTACATCATAACATAAACAAACAGAGCAGACTCCTATAGAAGCCATCGGATCTACATCATAACATAAACAAACAGAGCAGACTCCTAAAAGAGCCATCGGATCTACATCATAACATAAACAAACAGAGCAGACTCCTAAAGGAGCCATCTGATCTGGCTCTACTCTATTTGCAAATGCATGAAGAGGCGTTTATATGAGAGAAAGGGGTTAACATGTGTATGCTGAAAATATGTTTGTACATGTATATATAGGGGATTTTACATGAGTGTTCATTACGAATTGTTTATGAAACGAGTTCACTATAATAATACCACACAATCTTTAGCAAGTGTCATATTCATTATAGTAAACAAGTTTCATGAAAACAATTTGTAATGAACACAAATGTAAGATTTTCTTTATCAAATAAGCCTTAAAATTGCCATAGAAAATGAAAAGGCTATAGCTGACGGCTGTTTCGGCCATTGTTTACACAGCATAGTAAAACAATGGACAATGCACATGGAGCGCTACAATTGGCTAATGATTAAATGAGCGCTACAATTGGCTAACAATTAAACGATGCCATGCATTGGTTCCTCGTATTCTCTTTAAGATTCATTATCGGTCGGAGTCAAACTGCTAATTTGCATAAAAAGTGCACAAGTGCATTTCCACAATTTACCGCTTAAGCCTAGAGGAGCTTTTTGCATTACTTTTGCCCTGCATTAAGCAACCACCTGCTTATAAAGACACCCATGTTTATTCATTAAGTGGTCACATTAGAGTTCTACTGTACTAAACATTCCTGTTTACATGCAATACTATAAAAAAAACGAGCTTATTAATATTCATGATGTCATTATTTCTTTCATTAATATTGAACAGGGAAAGGGTAAAAAGACCCTCTTTTTTTTTCATCGAGTAATTGTCAGTTTGGAGATGTTTTACTGTACCTTGTCTTCGCCTCTGTAGTATGGCATCCCCTTGTCATACTGCTTGTTGAAGTCAAACCCATGCTGAACAAGAAACTGGAGAGATGCTGGCTCCACTACATAGTCTTCTTCACAGAGCAGTAGGATGTTGAACGTCTGAACAATATAGCTGCTGCTTTGTACGCGACCCCCAGTTTGGTCTTTAGGTAGGCTTGCTCTTTGGGTGCTGACCCCTGGCATATCTATCAACTTGAAGCAGGAAATGCCCAGTGACAGTATTGATCTGGACCTTGCCGCCTCTCTGATATTTATGTAACGCTCCTCCATAGATCTACAACCAAGTAATATGGAAATTCAATGAACAAGAAGGCACTGATGACTCTGTATCGAGCATCTGCGTAACTCAGGACACTGTAATTTTCACTTCAGTAGAGCAACAATGAAGTTTGTTCAAATGACAATCAGCAGTTTAACCCGTTCCCTGATAATTATTCATGTAGGAAATTAATAAGATTATTTTTAATAATGGCATATGAACACATGACATTTTGGCTCAGGCAGAAGCTGTAGAATCAGACCTATATTACACCATAAGCAAACAGAGTAGACCCTTATGAGATGGCTCCTATAGGAGCCGTCTGATCTGGGTCTACTCTGTTTGCATATGCGTCAAAATGTGCTTACATAAAGGAAAGGGTTAAGAGATGTTATTTTATAAATTGTTCATTGAAATATATTTTTGACTCCTGTGCCATACATTGTATTTATACAGCCTATCAAAAGTATACATGTATATAGCTCTGACAGAGAAGCATATAAGCATCATTCCTGGGAAGTTTCGTCAAACCCCATTCAGCTGTTTAACCCTTCGCTTGCTGAATTTTAAAATACATTTATCCTTCTTTATCCATGCCCTGTTGTATAATTACATATATATTCACTGTGTACAAGTATTTCGCTGTGCAATCACTGCTGTGGAGTGCACTGGTTGCACACTCAACTTGTAAATAGTGCAGACCCTGATGAGACAGCTCCTGCAGGAGCTGTCTCATCTGGGTCTTCACTATTTACAGGCAGGTAAATTGACGTGAACAGCAAACGAAGGGTTAAGAGGAGAGATCCTTTAAAGAAATTGTTCTTTAAATCTTCTATTAGTTACTATGATCTACATATGTAGCAGACAACAAACATTATGTTATTTTGATAGACAACCTGAAAATCATTGTTCATTAAAAATCTATTTTTAGCTAAAGTGACCTATTCATGCAGATGACAATGAATCTGATGGTAGATTACTGCAGATAATTCCTGTGACCTTCTTTATAAACAAGTGCTAGGGGGCATCAGTAGTACCCATAGGCTATTTTTAGATCCAACCACTTTGAAAAAATCTACCGAAAAGGAGCATTGACTAGGGAAAAGGAAAATTTTAGAATTTTGTAGTTTGAAACCATTCTGATAATTAGAGCAAATGCTCTATTTATCACAATGGTTTCACCAGGTGATTTTTACAGAGGCGTAGAAAGGTGCATTTATGGAGGAAAGGGTTAAATAACTGCAATAAAAACCGAGTCTGCAATTTTCTCTTTTTGCATTGCTGTTTTTGCTTTAAAAGGATCTCCTACTTTCAGAATTGACGTACTTCACAACAGAAGGTGTTAAGTGCCTGTGTGGTGACTAAAAGGTCACCAAGTACTTCATTATCCATGTTGTTGTATTTCTGGTCCTTCAGATCATAAATATCAATGCTTTTAGTTATGACAAGAGGGCCAGAATGGCCCTGACATCGCTCACCAGGCACAGAGGAGGAGATGTTCAAAGTTTTCACTATATGTTTCTAGAGAAAACTAGCCACCCCTGGGGCGGGCCAATTTTGATCCAAGGGGCATAATTTATACAACTTTTGTAGAGGACCTAAACATGATGATATGAGCCAAATATGAAAGCTGAGAACCATCCAGTTTCTGAGGAAAATATTTTCAAATTTGACACTATATGTTTCTATTGCAAACTGGCTACCCCTGGGACGGGGCCAATTTTGACACGGGGGCATAATTTATATAACTCTTGTAGAGGACCTGAACATGATGTTATGTGTCAAGTGTGAAAGCTGAGAACCTTCCAGTTTCTGAGGAGAAGATTTTCAAAGTTGTCACTATATGTTTCTATTGAGACATGGCTACCCCTGGGGCGGGGCCAATTTTGACCCCTGGGGCATAATTTATATAACTTTTGTAGAGGACCTGAATATGATCCTATGTGCCAAATATGAAAGCTAAGAACCCTGTAGATTTAGAGGAGAAGATTTTCAAAGTTCTATTGAAAACTGGCCACCCCTGGGACGGGGTCAATTTTGACCCCAGGGGCATAATGTATATAACTTTTGTAGAGGACCTGAACATGATGCTATGTGCCAAATATGAAAGCTGAGAACCTTTCAGTATCAGAGAAGAATATATTCAAAGTTTTACCATATATTTCTATTGAAAACTGGCTACCCCTAGGGCGGGGCCAATTTTGACCCCAGGGGCATAATTTATATAAATTTTGTAGAGGACCTGAACATGATGCTATGTGCCAAATATGAAAGCTGAGAACCTTCCAGTTTCAGAGGAGAAGATTTTCAAAGTTTCACTATATGTTTCTATTGAAAACTGACCACCCCTGGGGCGGGGCCAATTTTGACCCAAGGGGCATAATTTATATAACTTTTGTAGAGTACCTGAACATGATGCTATGTGCCAAATATGAAAGCTGAGAACCCTGTAGATTCAGAAGAAAAGATTTTCAAAGTTGTCACTATATGTTTCTATTCAAAACTGGCTACCCCTGGGGCGGGGCCAATTTTGACCCCAGGGCCATAATTTATATAACTTTTGTAGAGAACCTGAACATGATGCTATGTGCCAAATATGAAAGCTGAGAACCCTGTAGATTCAGAGGAGAAGATTTTCAAAGTTGTCACTATATGTTTCTAATGAAATCTGGCTACCCCTGGGGCGGGGCCAATTTTGACCCCAGGGGCATAATTTATATAACTTTTGTAGAGGACCTGAACATGATGCTATGTGCCAAATATGAAAGCTGAGAACCCTGTAGATTCAGAGGAGAATATTTTCAAAGTTGTCACTATATGTTTCTAATGAAATCTGGCAACCCCTGGGGCGGGGCCAATTTTGACCCCAGGGCCATAATTTAAATAACTTTTGTAGAGGACCTGAACATGATGCTATGTGCCAAATATGAAAGCTGAGAACCCTGTAGATTCAGAGGAGAAGATTTTCAAAGTTGTCACTATATGTTTCTATTCAAAACTGGCTACCCCTGGGGCGGGGCCAATTTTGACCCCAGGGGCATAATTTATATAACTTTTGTAGAGAACCTGAACATGATGCTATGTGCCAAATATGAAAGCTGAGAACCCTGTAGATTCAGAGGAGAAGATTTTCAAAGTTTTACTATATATATTTCAATAGAAAACAAGGCACCCCTGGGGCGGGGCCAATTTTGACCCCAGGGGCAAAATTTATATAACTTTTGTAGAGGACCTAAAGATGATGCTATATGTACCAAAGATGAAAGCTGAGAACCCTGTAGATTCAGAGAAGAAGATTTTTAAAGGTTCAAATTGTTGACGCCCGACGACGCACGACGCATGACGACGCACGACGGACATCAAGTGATCACAAAAGCTCACCCTGAGCACAAAAGTGCTCTGGTGAGCTAACAAGAGGGCCAGAATGGCCCTGACATCGCTCACCAGGCAGTCAGAGGAGAAGATGTTCAAAGTTTTCACTATATGTTTCTAGAGAAAAATAGCCACCCCTGGGACGGGCCAATTTTGATCCAAGGGGCATAATTTATACAACTTTTGTAGAGGACCTGAACATGATGCTATGTGCCAAATATGAAAGCTGAGAACCTTCCAGTTTCTGAGGAAAATATTTTAAAATCTGACACTATATGTTTCTATTGCGAACTGGCTACCCCTGGGACGGGGCCAATTTTGACCCCGGGTGCATAATTTATATAACTCTTGTAGAGGACCTGAACATGATGTTATGTGGCAAATATGAAAGCTGAGAACCTTCCAGCTTCTGAGGAAAAGATTTTCAAAGCTGTCACTATATGTTTCTATTGAGACATGGCTACCCCTGGGGCGGGGCCAATTTTGACCCCTGGGGCATAATTTATACAACTTTTGTAGAGGACCTGAACATGATGCTATGTGCCAAATATGAAAGCTGAGAACCTTCCAGTTTCTGAGGAAAATATTTTAAAATCTGACACTATATGTTTCTATTGCGAACTGGCTACCCCTGGGGCGGGGCCAATTTTGACCCCGGGTGCATAATTTATATAACTCTTGTAGAGGACCTGAACATGATGTTATGTGGCAAATATGAAAGCTGAGAACCTTCCAGCTTCTGAGGAAAAGATTTTCAAAGCTGTCACTATATGTTTCTATTGAGACATGGCTACCCCTGGGGCGGGGCCAATTTTGACCCCTGGGGCATAATTTATATAACTTTTGTAGAGAACCTGAATATGATCCTATGTGCCAAATATGAATGCTAAGAACCCTGTAGATTTAGAGAAGAAGATTTTCAAAATTTTCACTATATGTTTCTATTAAAAACTGGCCACCCCTGGGGCGGGGTCAATTTTGACCCCAGGGGCATAATGTATATAACTTTTGTAGAGGACCTGAACATGATGCTATGTGCCAAATATGAAAGCTGAGAACCGTTCAGTTTCAGAGAAGAATATATTCAAACTTTTACCATATATTTCTATTGAAAACTGGCTACCCCTGGGGCGGGGCCAATTTTGACCCCAGGGGCATAATTTATACAAATTTTGTAGAGGACTTGAACATGATGCTATGTGCCAAATATGAAAGCTGAGAACCTTCCAGTTTCAGAGGAGAAGATTTTCAAAGTTTTACTATATATTTCAATAACAAGAGGGCCAGAATGGCCCTGAAGCGCTCACCAGACAACCAGAGGAGAAGATTTTCAAAGTTTTCACTATATGTTTCTATAGAAAACTAGCCGGCCCTGGGAAAAACTTGTAGGGGACCTGAACATGATGCTATGTGCCAAATATGAAAGCTGAGACTAACCTTCCAGTTTCAGAGAAGAAGATTTTCAAAGTGTTCTCAATATGTTTCTATTGAAAACTGTCCACCCCTGTGGCAGCGCAAATTTTGACCCTAGGGCCATAATTTATATATCTTTTAAAGAGGACCTGAACATGATGCTCTGTGCCAAATATGAAAGCTGAGAACCTTCCAGTTTCAGAGAAGAAGATTTTCAAAGATTTCACTATTTGTTTCTATTGCAAACTGTCCACCCCTGGGGCGGGGACAATTTTGACCAGAGACCATAATTAATATAACTTTAGTAGACGACCTTAACATGATGCTATGTGCCAAATATGAATGCTGAGAGCCTTCCGGTTTCAGAGAAGAAGATTTTCAAAGATTGCACTATTTGTTTCTATTGAAAACTGCCCACCCCTGGGGCGGGCCGATTTTGACCCTGGGGCCATACATTATATAACTTTTGTAGAGGACCTGAACATGATGCTATGTGCCAAATATGAAAGCTGAGAGCCTTCCAGTTTCAGAGAAGAAGATTTTCAAAGATTTCACTATTTGTTTCTATTGAAAACTGTCGTTCCCTGGGGCGGGGCCGAATTTGACCCCGGGGCCACAATTTATACAACTTTTGTAGAGGACCTGAACATGATGCTATGTGCCAAATATGAAAGCTGAGAACCTTCCAGTTTCAGACGAGAAGATTTTCAAAGATTTCACTATTTGTTTCTATTGAAAACTGCCCACCCCTGGGGTGGGGCCAATTTTGACCCTGGGGCCATACATTATATAACTTTTGTAGAGGACCTGAACATGATGCTATGTGCCAATTATGAAAGCTGAGAACCTTCCAATTTCCGAGAAGAAGATTTTCAAAGATTTCACTATTTGTTTCTATTGAAAACTGTCCACCCCTGGGGCAGGGCCAATTTTGACCCTGGGGCCATAATTCATATAACTTTTGTAGAGCACCTGAACATGATGCTATGTGCCAAATATGAAAGCTGAGAGCCTTCCAGTTTCAGAGAAGGAGATTTTCAAAGATTTCACTATTTGTTTCTATTGAAAACTGCCCATCCCTGGGGCGGGGCCAATTTTGACCCCGGGGCCATAATTTATATAACTTTTGTGGAGGACCTGAGCATGATGCTATGTGCTAAATATGAAAGCTGAGAACCTTCCGGTTTCAGAGGAGAAGATTTTCAAAGATTTCACTATATGATTCTATTGAAAACTGCCCACCCCTGGGGCGGGGCCAATTTTGACCCCAGGGCCATAATTTATATAACTTTTGTAGAGCACCTGAACATGATGCTATGTGCCAATTATGAAAGCTGAGAACCTTCCAGTTTCAGAGAAGAAGATTTTCAAAGTTTTACTATATGTTTCTATTGAAAACAAGGCACCCCTGGGGCGGGGTCAATTTTGACCCCAGGGGCATAATTTATATAACTTTTGTAGAGGACCTGAATATGATGCTATGTGCCAAAGATGAAAGTTGAGGTCCCTGTAGATTCAGAGGAGAAGATTTTTAAAGGTTCAAATTGTTGACGACGGACGACGAACGACGAACGACAAACGACGAACGACGAACGACGCACGACGCACGACGCATGCCGACGGACAACAGGCGATCACAAAAGCTCACCCTGAGCACTTTGTGCTCTGGTGAGCTAAAAAACAAGGCACCCCTGGGGCGGGGCCAATTTTGACCCCAGGGGCAAAATTTATATAACTTTTGTAGAGGACCTAAAGATGATGCTATGTACCAAAGATGAAAGCTGAGAACCCTGTAGATTCAGAGGAGAAGATTTTTAAAGGTTCAAATTGTTGACGCCCGACGACGGACGACGGACGACGGACATCAAGTGATCACAAAAGCTCACCCTGAGCACAAAAGTGCTCTGGTGAGCTAAAAATAGAATACTGCTTAAAGTGATGGTCCCTACAGTAAATGCATTTATTCATTAACATGATAAAACTTGGTATTTGTTATCTTCAATCATTATTATGAAGATTGTCAATTTGAACTTTTATAAAAAAAATTCCCCTGTGATACAAAATAAACCGTTTTTGTTACGAAACTAAAACACAACCCGAATAAATACTAATATATTGGTGAATTACATTGGAGTCTTAGATGAAAGTTTTTTATTCTATAGTCTTATTTGATTGGTTTTCTTGCAATACACATCAGACTCTATTCAGCATGTAAATAAAAGATTTATGTAACTTTCAGGCATTTTAACCCATTCCCTCATATTGACGCCTTTTGACGCCTCTGTAAAAGTCACATTTTGAAACCATTGTGATAATTAGAGCATTTGCTCCTATAGAGCAAATGCTCTATTTATCACAATGGTTTCACACAACTCAATTTTAAAATTAACCTTTTTGCTAGTAAATGCTCATTTACAGTAGATTTATTCAAAGAGTCAAGGTCTAAAAATAGCCTACGAGGTAACGGGTTAAACATACGTCGCGAATAGAGACTACCACTTTCAGTCAGTGCTATGAGGCACGAGTAGTGTTGCACTTTAACCCATTCCCTCATAGGCTATTTTTAGATCCAACCAATTTGAATTAATCTACCGAAAAGGAGCTAATGCTAGAGAAAAGGAAACTGTTAGAATTTTGTAGTTTGAAACCAATGTGATACATAGAGCATTTGCTCCTATCTCAGAGTGATCTCTATCTCAGAGTGAAGTCTACATATGCATCACGGTATCATCTTTCACTAAATTATGTAGAAGTTCACTCCACAAACTTTATTGGCTAGCAACACATATGGTACAGTCCAGGTACAGATATCTCATGTACACCACTTAACTTTATTGGCTAGCAACACATATGGTACATATATCTCAAGTACATCACTTTATTGGCTAGCAACACATATGGTACAAGTCCTGGTACAGATATCTCATGTACGCCACTTTATTGGCTAGCAACACATATGGTACAAGTCCTGGTACAGATATCTCATGTACGCCACTTTATTGGCTAGCAACACATATGGTACAGTCCAGGTACAGATATCTCATGTACACCACTTTATTGGCTAGCAACACATATGGTACAAGTCCAGGTACAGATATCTCATGTACACCACTTTATTGGCTAGCAACACATATGGTACAGTCCAGGTACAGATATCTCATGTACACCACTTTATTGGCTAGCAACACATATGGTACAAGTCCAGGTACAGATATCTCATGTACACCACTTTATTGGCTAGCAACACATATGGTACAGTCCAGGCACAGATATCTCATGTACACCACTTTATTGGCTAGCAACACATATGGTACAAGTCCAGGTACAGATATCTCATGTACACCACTTTATTGGCTAGCAACACATATGGTACAAGTCCAGGTACAGATATCTCATGTACACCACTTTATTGGCTAGCAACACATATGGTACAAGTCCAGGTACAGATATCTCATGTACACCACTTTATTGGCTAGCAACACATATGGTACAAGTCCAGGTACAGATATCTCATGTACACCACTTTATTGGCTAGCAACACATATGGTACAGTCCAGGTACAGATATCTCATGTACACCACTTTATTGGCTAGCAACACATATGGTACAAGTCCAGGTACAGATATCTCATGTACACCACTTTATTGGCTAGCAACACATATGGTACAAGTCCAGGTACAGATATCTCATGTACACCATGTGTACAACCTTTCAAAGAAATCTGATAAAAACTGTAGAATGAGTTCCACAAGTCCACAGTTACCACAAGTCCACAGTCACCACAAGTCCACAGTCACCACAAGTCCACAGTTACCACAAGTCCACAGTCACCACAAGTCCACAGTGGTGACAAGTCCACAGTCACCACAAGTCCACAGTCACCACAAGTCCACAGTCACCACAAGTCCAAGTCCACTGTTACCCCTATACAACAGTAAACCATTACATCTCAGTTCAAGGGCAGAAGTATACAACCTTTTTTAACAAAAATTATTTAATGCACAAATACACTTCATAGCGGCCATGTATATAAACTTTCTTGGAAATCTGTTAAAATTGAAGGAGGAGTTTGTGACACAAACGATGTTACAATCCCAAATGACAAAATTACTCAAAGTTCAAGGGGAGATAATTCTGCAATGACTTGCACTAAACACATGAAAATTGTGTCTTACACATCTACTATTCATGGTTATTATGTATGCCAAATATAAAATCAGTAACTTTCAAAGGAGTTTGCAAAAGTTAAACCAACTACCCAAGGGGAGACAAGTCTGCAATGCCTGGCACTAAACATATGAAAACTGCATCTTGCACGCCTGGCACTAAACATATGAAAACTGCATCTTGCACATCTACTATTCATGGTTATTATTCATGCAAACTATAAATTTAATATTTTTTCAAATTGAAGGAGGAGTGTGCGACACAATCTACCCATGCTACATGTCTAAATGACAAGAAATAAAAGTTCAAGGGGAGATAATTCTGCAATGCACTGACAAAAATGTTTACATTTTTGCAAAGAAAGGGCCATAACTCTGGTGCTCCATGATTTCCTTAAAACACTAAACATCATATTAAATGTGTAGGCACATGAGTCCATGTAATGAGCGGGGGTCCGGGGATCCTCCCCGAGAAAATTTTGAAACCTAGATCGCAAATCCTGCATGCTGAGGTAGATTCTGGATGACAAATGACAGCATAAAATTAGACTTTTTTCTCCATGATTTGACTTTTTTTAAATAATTACCACCTTGGTCACTAGGCCGTCATGTCGTAATTATCATGTCAACATTAAATTACAACTTTAAAACATACAAAATATACAACCAACAACAAAAATCGACCTCGATGTTGAACGAGCCGTTAAAACTGTAATATATGTTCAAGCTGATTTAGAGAGCAAAGAGATATGTCAGTATCCAAATATAAAGTAGCTTATGTTGATTCTTGTAATATTCTGTCGCCATATTATGAAATATTTAATGAAACTGCTACATTAGCTGAAACTTATATACAAAACACAAAAAAATCCTACCAACTATTTTGAACAGATGTTCAAACTACTAGATCCCAAGTGTTGATGCTTAACTGTCTCTACTGTCGATATGCTTATAAATATGCTGTATGGCCAAGTCAGTATATCCGTTCCCATTATGGTACGTATAGATAGTTTTTAATCCTCTTACGTCTGCTACTTTCACAAAGTCTGCACTGGTATCATATTGATAGTGCTCTATACCTACCCCCACCCCCTCCCCCCACCCCCACCCTCTGCATATTATTCCATTTTTAGCGTCTTCATTTTTTCACATTTTTTATTAATGTGTAGGCACGTGCCTAAAGTGCCTATAGGAAGCTACGCCACTGAACATTTACACATAACATCATAGAAAAAAACGAATGAGATATGACTCTGGACAGACAAAAAGGTTAAGTTGACTGGTTGACTTACAAAGCAGATAAGGCTAAAATAGGTAATTTTGGCTAATTCAAGGGCAATAACTCTAAAGTACCTAGGACCATTTGGCTGGTAATTGAACTTGGCTGAGACATTATGTCAACATACAATTTCATGAAATGTGGTGAACATCAGATAAAAACTGGTTGATTTTAGAAAGCAGACAAGGCTAAAAATCGACATTTTTAGTTAATTCAAGGGCCATAACTCTAAAGTCCCTCTAGACATTTAGCTGGTTATCAATCCTGGCTGAGATAATATGGCCACATACATTTTCATGTAGTTTGGTGAAGATTGGTGTTCCAATATGTCCCACCTAAAGATAGCCATATTAAAATCACACAGATAAATGTCCAAGGAGCCTTGTTAATACATAACAAAAAGGTTAAGTTGACTGGTTGACTTACAAAGCAGATAAGGCTAAAATAGGTAATTTTGGCTAATTCAAGGGCAATAACTCTAAAGTACCTAGGACCATTTGGCTGGTAATTGAACTTGGCTGAGACATTATGTCAACATACAATTTCATGAAATGTGGTGAACATCAGATAAAAACTGGTTGATTTTAGAAAGCAGACAAGGCTAAAAATCGACATTTTTAGTTAATTCAAGGGCCATAACTCTAAAGTCCCTCTTGACATTTAGCTGGTTATCAATCCTGGCTGAGATAATATGGCCACATACATTTTCATGTAGTTTGGTGAAGATTGGTGTTCCAATATGTCCCACCTAAAGATAGCCATATTAAAATCACACAGATAAATGTCCAAGGAGCCTTGTTAATACATATTCAGAGCTAGAGATAACTGTGCATACCCAAATTCTAAAATCGTAATTTCTCCACCAAACCCTACGTTGTGACCACTCTTTAGAATCGTGAGATATCATCTGGATACATTTCCAGACAAGTTTTAAAACTGAGGTCAAGATCAAAGAGACATCAACTTGGTGTAAAACACCAGAAACCCAAGTGGTTGAGGAGATATCATCTAGACAAACTTCCGGACAAGAGGACATGGATGTGCGGAGTGCAATTATATAGTATGAACTGTAGGGTACTCCACATCTCATCTGATCTGGATATAAGGTACTCTGCATCTCATCTGGATATAGTGTACTCTACATCTCATCTGGATATAGTGTACTCTGCATCTCATCTGGATATAGTGTACTCTACATCTCATCTGGATATATAGGGTACTCTACATCTCATCTGGATATAGGGTACTCTACATCTCATCTGGATATAGTGTACTCTACATCTCATCTGGATATAGTGTACTCTGCATCTCATCTGGATATAGTGTACTTTACATCTCATCTGGATATAGTGTACTCTACATCTCATCTGGATATAGGGTACTCGACATTTAATCTGGATATATGGTACTCCACATCTCATCTGATATATGGTACTCCACATCTCATCTGCTATAGAGGACTCTATATCTCATCTGGATATAGGGTACTCTACATCTCATTTTGATCAGAGCTACACATGCAGTCACAAATTGGCCACTGGTGTCCAAAGAGTTAAACATGGATTGTGCAGAAAGTTCTTACTTTGCATTCAGTTTCTTCCTATTCCCAAGTCCACTGAGTTCCTGAAATACAAAAGAAAATGGAATTGCTAGAAATGAAAATGTCCACATAACAATATTACTCATTTCTGTAACATATTTATTATAGATTAACCACAAATCAGAAGTATATTGATGACATTTTGCGGCCAGCCTTTATATTACATCAAGACAGTTAATTCTCTAACTTCCCTAAATAATTAATCCTTTGCCTCATGTATACCTCATAAAATCAGTAGTCGAATAATCGACTATGCCGTTAATCAACTAGAGGTTTGTTTTTGTCACAAAAACAGATGTCTCCCCCTCCCATCCTCTTTCCAATACACAAGTGTAATGTCTGTAACTCCAAACTTATCTGGGTCTAATGTTTAAGTCATCAGGGGCAATAACTCCAACATTGTCAGGGGGAGACAATTCAAAAGCCCCAGGTACACAAAAACACATGCTAGTCAACATTCTTGTGAAGTTTGGTGACTCTAGTACTAGTGGTTTCAGAGATACATGTGACACAAAGTAAAGTTTCTCTTATTTAAGTCATAAGGGGCAGTAACTCCAAAGTTATCAGGGGGAGACAATTAAAAAACCCAGATGCACAACAACTCATGCTGGTGAACATTCCTGTGAAGTTTGGTGACTCTAGCCCTACTGGTTTCAGAGAAACGTGCTGCACAAAGTTTCTCTAATTTTAAGTTAACATATCAGGGGCAGTAACTCAAGAATTATCAGGGGGAGACAATTTAAACAAGAGGGCCAGAATGGCCCTGACATCGCTCACCAGACAATCAGATATGTTTCTATTGAAAAGTGACCGTCTCTGGGGCGGTGCCAATTTTGACACCAGGGACACAAAATATAACTTTTGTAGATGACCTAAATATGAAGCTATGTGCCAAATATGAAATCTGAGAACATTCCAGTTTCAAGGAGAAGATTTTCAAAGTTTGCACATTAAAATTGTTTCTATTGAAAACTGACCACCCCTGGGGTGGGGCCTATATTGACAACAGGGGCATAATTTATATAACTTTTGTAGAGGATCGGAAAATGGTGCTATGAGCCAAATATGAAAGCTGAGAACCCTGTAGATTCAGAAAAGAAGATTTTCAAAGTTTTCACTATACGTTTCTATAGACAAGAGGGCCATTGAAAGTGTTAATTTTTCAGACAAACAAATTACAGATGACAGATACCCTATTACTGCTGCGCATATTTTGACTGAAATTAGCACACAGTTTGGATTTGATCTGACACATATGTAACTTCATAATATGTGGTTTGTACAAGAAAGTTAATTGTAAGATTGATATGTATTAACCAGGGAATTTTAATTATGCAAGGCCATACAAAGTTCTGACTAAAGACGATCAACTGACCTCTCAAATAATCAACATTACTGTTCCTCTAAAAAGGTATGTGTACCCTAGCATTCCAAACTGATTTTTTGCATTTGAATATTATTATTAAATTATTACATAATAATTTCATATTCATAAGTTCACTGAACTTAATATTTTCAAGTAATACAATTTCATGTTAAAAATTATTTCATAATTTATTTAAAATCTTTAATTTGGCATTCTGGAGCCTTTACATGATTTACCCTTCTTCTGAACTGCAGGGCAGGTTGTAATAATGTCATAATGCCAATCACTATTATTAATTAACCCTTCCCTCATATAAACGTGTTTTCACACATTTGAAAAATCAGTAGACCAGATCAGATGCCTCCTATAGGAGCCATCTGATCAGGGTCTGCTCTGTTTGTTAATGGAATTTGACAGATCTTCCTTTAGTTTCTAAAATGGCTACAATGTTCTACCTACTATATTCCATTATAACTATTTTGTCTATGAATATTCAGTAGGTTGTGAAATTTGGAAAAAAAAATGGCTACAATGTTTCACCTTCCATACTTCATTTTGCTCATGAATATGCAATAGGCATTCAAATTAATAATAAACACAGTACAGGCAAAGGGTTACTACAGCCACTACCAGCAATACAGGTGTACTAAAAATAGCCACTGGTCATCCCCATCTCTATTGCTTGACCTGATGACCTGTTTATGAGACTGAGTAAAGATAAGATGCTTAAAAGTGCAGTCAGCTTCAAGTTTGCTAGAAAACTTGCCACCCGTGGGTGTAGCCAATTTTGACCACAGGAGCATAATTTATATAACTTTTGTAGAAGTCCTGAAGTTGAAGCTATGTGCCAAATATGAAAGCTGGGGACCTTCTAGTTTTTAGAGGAGATGATGCTCAAAGTTTTCACTATATGTTTCTATTGAAAACTGAAAACCCCTGGGGCAGGGCCAATTTTGACCCCAGGGGTATAATTTATATAACTTTTGTAGAGGACCTACAGATGATGCTATGTGCCAAAGATGGAAGCTGAGACCCCTGTAGATTCAGAGGAGAAGAACTTTAAAGGTTCAAATTGTTGACGACGAACGACGGACGACGCACGACGCACTACGCACGACGCACGCCGACGGACATCAGGCGATCACAAAAGCTCACCCTGAGCACTTTGTGCTCTGGTGAGCTAAAAACCCAGGTGCACAACAACTCATGCTGGTCGACATTCCTGTGAAGTTTGGTGACTCTAGCCCTAGTGGTTTCAGAGATATGCACGACACTAAGTAAAGTTTGTCTAATTTTAAGTCATCAGGGGCAGTAACTCCAAAGTTAACAGGGGGAGACAATTCAAAAAACCCAAGAGCAAAACAACTCATGCTTGTGAACAATCCTGTGAAGTTTGGTGACTCTAGCCCTACTGGTTTCAGAGATACGCGCGACACAAAGTTTGTATAAATTTAAGTATTCATATCAGGGGCAATAACTCAAGAATTATCAGGGGGAGATAATTCAAAAACCATAGGTGCACAACAACTCATGCTGGTGAACATTCCTGTGAAGTTTGGTGACTCTAGTACTAGCGGTTTCAGAGATACGCGCGACACAAAGTTTTTCTAATTTTAAGTCATCAGGGGCAATAACTCCAAAATTATCAGGGGGAGACAATTCAAAAACCCTAGGTGCACAACAACTCATGTTGGTGAACATTCCTGTGAAGTTTGGTGACTCTAGCCCAACTGGTTTCAGAGATACGCGCGACACAAGTTTGTGACGGACAGACAGACAGACGGACGGACGGACGGACGGACGGACAGACGGACGGACGGACAGACAGACAACTCTGGCAAAAACAATATATCTCCCCATAAATGGGGGAGACATAATTAAATAATCGATTGTAGTTAAAAAAGGTGTAGTACTGCACCCAATTTGGGCAAAGCATTGGTTTTAGCATCTGTTACCGACGCTGTCAAAGTTGGCAGTTCACACTACATATATTTTCACCATGCAAAAAGTGTTCTTTTCATACATGTGGAGTAAGAATATATAAGTCATATATTGAATGTTTAATTTTTATGCTGGCCTATTAATAATAGATCAAGATCTAGATGTTTGGAGAATACAGTTAAGTGTGGTGGGGAATTACATAGGAGTCTATATAGCTCCCTGGGAGTCTATATATAGTATAAACACACTCCCAGGGAGCGGTGAAAACCCCTATGGGGAATTACTGAGTTATATTAATTATCCCCTTAACCCCTTCCCCCATATAAACATGTTTTCACGCATCTGCAAACAGAGTAGACCCAGATCAGACGGCTCCTATAGGGGCCGTCTGATCAGGGTCTGCTCTGTTTGCTAATGGAATTTGATAGATCTGTTTCTATACTTTCTAAAATGGCTACAATGTTCCACCTTCCATATTTCATTATATTTCATTATAACTATTATGTCCAGAAATATTCAGTAGGTATTGAAATTTGTTATAAATATAGAACAGGTAAAGGGTTAACCCTTTACTCCTTACATACGCCTTTCTTTGCCTTTGCAAACAGAGTAGACCCAGATCAGACGGCTCCTACAGGATCAGGGTCTGCTCTGTTTGCTTATACTATATCACTCTACTGTTTCTGCTATGGCCAAAAATTGTTGATATTACAACAAATTAATCTAAATAATATTCATGACGTCATTATTTCTTTCATGAATGTGCATGGAGGAAAGGGTTAAGCTTACACTGTGAAAGAAGACCTATTCTTTGTGGGTAACAAGACACTCGCAAACAAATACGAATTTCGAAAATATTTAATCAGGATAATAAAAGGACTAGAAAATGGATGCAAGACCTCATTGAAGAATGTACATGTAACAGTGGTGCATGAGAATAACATATCCATGGTCTGAGAATGTCAGGCAGATTATGGGCAGTAGAGAATAGTATTAGGCAAACAACCTTGTCCTTTATGAAACTTCCTATTTGCTAATTTAAATATGGGACAAATGGAAATTGCTGAATACGATGTGAGGTCGAAACACAAATCCTAAGTGCAAAAGGCAGATGGATTGGCTAGAAATTAATGTACAATGTAGTTATATTATTCTAATAAGACGAGTGTTTACGAAATGCAATCGGAAACCTCAGCTATATCCCTGCTGTTTTAGAAACGTCAAGGTGGTGCGAAAATAATGGTTAAAAATATTCTTTCGCATTTTCTTTGGAGTTTATTCAATTCAAGCTTTTAAAAAATTGATCCTGTGCAGATAAGTAGTAATTATCTTATATATAGTGAAATATTATTAAAAGCATGAAGAGTAAATAAATACATAAACATTTTACAGCCAAACTAGTACAGAATTGAAAATTATTTTGTCTTGCGCATGTTCACTAGAAGAAATAGTAAACTCTTTGCCGTAAATCATGTACAATAGCTATATCACTTTCTGCCGAAAGCAATCAAAACATAATCTTAGAATAAACTGTATCCTACTGTATCCAGTGCTATGAAGCTAGAAGATGACATGGCCAAAATCATTGTTGGCCATACTTCTCTGAAGTTGTCACTGCTCACATCCACAATGGAAACTCTGTTCAGACCAGCCATTACTGAAAAAGTAAAATACATACAGTGGGATTCTCTTAACCTTTTCCTCCATCAGTACGCCTTCATATGCCTCTGTAATAGACAATTCTTGACACCATTGTGATAAATAGAGCATTTTCTCCATAGGAGTATCACAACATTGGTTTAATACTACACAATTCTAACATTTTCCTTTTCTCTAGTAAATGCTCCTTTTTGGTAAATTTATTCAAAGAGGTTGGGTCTAAAAATAGCCTATGGGTGACTGAGTTTTAAAAGCAGATGACTGCTAGATGCAGATTTTAAGTAATGCATAAAGACCCTTTGAGAAATTTAATACATATATTACTTTTATCCTTTACTTAGAGCAGCATCCATGTCTTATACACTCAAGATAAGACTTCTTTTGAGTGACAGTTTGTCTAGCAGCTACCTGTCTTACACTCAAGATTAGACTTCTTTTGAGTGACAGTTTGTCTAGCAGCTACCTGTCTGATACACTTAAGATTTGACTTCTTTTGAGTGACAGTTTATCTAGCAGCTACCTGTCTTACACTCAAGATTGGACTTCTTTTGAGTGACAGTTTGTCTAGCAGCTACCTGTCTTACACTCAAGATTGGACTTCTTTTGAGTGACAGTTTGTCTAGCAGCTACCTGTCTTACACTCAAGATTAGACTTCTTTTGAGTGACAGTTTATCTAGCAGCTATCTGTCTTATACACTCTTGCAGAGACAAAAGTTAAGGGATCTGGTTTGCGTTTCTAATACATGTGATCAAAGGAGCAACAGAAAATAACGTCCCAGGCCTAGAGGTTGCTTAACAGATGGGCCTAACTCAGAGTATCAATGGTGTTGGGGTCATTTGGACATGTCAAATGCGAACCAGTTCAAATTACATTGAAAGGAGATGCACAGCCATACTGTCTGACAACAGCATGTATAGTACCTTTTCCAATGCTTAAAAAATAGAAGCAGAACTGAACTGACTAGAAAAAGAAGGTATAGTTGAAAAAGTGACTCATCCAACTGACTGGTGAGCACCTATGGTTCCTGTTGTAAAACCAAATGGTAATGTTCTTATCTGTGTGGATATGAAACGCCTGAACAACTCCATGAAACGTGAACATTTCAAGCTACCAAATTCACATATCGCACCAGATCTAAAAGGAGCAACAGTCTTTTCAAAATTTGACGCTTCAAGTGGGTTTTGCTTTAATACTACTTGACGGTGAAAACTGTGAACTTAGGACCTTCATAACACCATTCAGGCAATCCTGCTTCAAATGTGTTCCTATCTGAATAACATCAGCGCCCGAAAAGCAGTGTTGCAAAGAGTATAAGAGTCAGACCTGAAACTGAATATGAATTTAGAAAAAACAAAATTGAGTACTTTGGGCACACTTAAATCTCTGTCTGTGGAATTCAACCAAATACAGAAAGGATTTTTAAAGCCATTGAGGACAACAAATGTCACAAAGCTTCAACGTGTTGTGAATAACTATCTAGGTTGATACTTGCTGAGGCTAGCAAGTGTTATTAAACCAATGATAAACATGCTGAAAGAATCAAATGCCGTTAAGAAATAGCATTCAGTGAGGTTAAAATCCTCAGAAGCCCACTCTTTGACATTCTGTTATCAGACTAAACCAGTTGTAGTCAGTACAGATGTTATGGATTGGGTGGATCTATATTCCTAGAGGTGATAGGTCAATGTAGTTCACATTTGTGTACTCTAAATGGTGATATATCGAGCTACTTTCGGTTCTAACGATATCCCTATCACAAAATTAGCATAGCCTGGGTCACCACGGTACCGGTGTACTTAATGAACTCAAAACTTATACAAAGAAAATATAATTTAACTGAAAAAAATTAGCAAGCCTTTCCTTCACTTGTCTCTAATCTTTCAAATTATCTCAAGTACAAGATTATTTCTTTTATATTACTAAGTTTGAGAAATGTCAAAATAAAGCGATCACATTGAATGACGTAAGGGAACCAACTCCATGTAACCGGTGCAATGGTAAAAATTGTCGTAGTATGGAAAGTCGTGTTCACACTCCTTTAAATGTTTTATACGCGAATGTCGTGGTATCACGAATCTCGTGGTATTCGCATTACGTCACACTGCTTCCGTAAACATACGAACCTGTTTGACCTACTTTCCTATCTAATTGAAAAACATTTCCTGAAGCTAAAATGGATCGATTTCTGTAAGTTAAAACACAAAATCCAAGAAAACCCACTTTAAATCAAACAAAACCCCGAATAACAAGCATATCGAAGATAACGAATGGGTGTCATCAGAAATGCTATTTTTTCACAAGTAAGTTCTCCCTTCGATCTGTATTACTTATAAAACCATTAAGTACCACGGACTTTGGGAACATCACATAGACTCAAAGTCACACATAACATATTATAACCCTTAATCTTTTTTTCAAGTTCTGAAAAGTTCAATCTAACAGGAAAATTAACTAACAGTAGCACAATATCTCAACATGGAAGTTAACCGTTTTTACAGTGTTGGCACTTTAACTCATCACTTCTAGGAAAAATAATTTCACATTAGAATAGCAGAAGTTATTAGTGCTTGACAAAGTTGACAATTGGCAGGTGGCGAGATTTATATTTACACCGGTATCGTGAGGCCACCGATATCATGGGGTGTTAAGATAAGATAAGTTTTATTTAACGTCGGCAAGATATATAACAAGTAACATAAGCCCTATTTGGGCTTTTGAACCGACAAGATAACAGTACATACATAGTGAAAGCACATAGTCATAATCAGCATAATATTAGAACATAAATCTAATTTAAATACAGGCTAAAAATATATGATTTAGCTATGATACTAAGAAAGCTCTAAAACTATATCAGAGAGTAGGTGAAATCCTACTAAATAGCACACAGACTTATTATATAACAAATTTATCAATTATAAATATCACAAGGATGGCCTGATAAGTTGTGTTTTAAGTAACTTTAAAAGAAAAATTCCAAATCAATGAGAGCCAAAGCTCAACAAAGACAAGGAAGTTAAAACATAAATACAAGCATACATTTTAAAACAAGCTGAGAATGAGTCAACCATGATACTAAGAATTGATATAATACTCTTTAAGATCTGAAGCAAGTAGGATCACTATAGATTGCACACATACTCATATCACAAAGATATCACAAGGATGGCAAGATAAGCTATGTATTTAGTATTGAATCAATGATAACGAATCTCAGCAAAGAAAAAAAAAGAATTCAAAAGAGACCAGGCCTCTGTGGGACATTAAATAAGTACACGGAGAGTGATATATTATGTCACACATGAGGAATGGTTCTGCGTATTGTGTGCCCCTATCTATTCCTCTTACTCGAATATTAAAAACAAGCAGGCATTCATGTACGTATAAGCAGTGGAAAAAATGCAGTAAACCCTTTACCCGCCAAATACTTTTGCAAGAAAATTTGCCATCATCATATACCATAATCTGAATATGCATAAATTTATTAGACATGAAATGAAAAATCATAGCATACACAACAAACTCTGATCAGATGGTTCCTCAATGAGTCGTCTGGTCTGGGTTTACACTATATGCAAATGCAATAATAGGCATTTATGGGGAAAAAGGTTAAGCATATAAGCATAGGGCAAGCATGGAATAGCATAGCAATGCAAACAAGCAAAGTGTTGCAACTTCAACATGGCAGTAACTTAAGCAGTCTGCATTCTACTAAGGTTCTAGAAGCACCAAATCACATAGTAAGCAATGATACATATAAAGCACATTTTCTAAAGCAAACAAAAGCTGAAGTAAACATAAAGCAAATAAAATTGAACATGAACAGTAGGATACTAATTTGTTTTTCCAGCCCTGTGGAAGACAGTATATTAAAGCTATCCCACTTGAAAACGACATGCAGAGCATTTACAATTGTTCCCATCCCAAAAAGTTATTTGATTTTTGAACTGGTTAAATTCTGAGGTCTTTCTATAGTGATCTGGTAAGGAATTCCACAGGACTGGAGCTGCATATTTAAATGAATTCTTACCGTAAGTAGTTGTTTTAACACGAGGTACCTGTAACATATTTGAGTAACGAAAATTATATCTGGTTTCTTTTTTTTGAACGAGGTCTGATAGTACTGGAGGAGCTATTTCATTCAGAATTTTGAAGATTTCTATAGCCATAGTCCTGGTACGTCTAATATGGAGAGCAGGCAGTTTGGCTTTTTCAAGAAGTAGTTCATATGAGTCAGTGTAATTTTCGTATACAAATCTCAGGGCTCTCTCTTGAATTTTCTCAATCTTTCTAGTATTAGATTTTGAACAAAAATGCCAGGCCAGACTGCAGAAGTTAAAATTAGAATTGTAGCAGGACTCGTTTTACTCATACATCGTCGCTTCCCATGGGAAGTGGTCTGGACACAAGACAAGCATAGAGTTTTGCTTTACAGTTTATTTTTACAGGTATAAACCCTATTAGATGCTAAAATGTAACTTAAAACAATTCAGAGGTTGTCCCAAATATAATAGAACGAGTCGCCGGCTGCTGGCAGTAGCTCATGCGACTGTTACACTATAGACTTCTGCACGTGGGGAAATTTGGGGTGCTATGCACAAGCGTTATGCACTGGCAGTGCAATTGTAAGTAGCAAAGCACAAATAACCACCGACGGTGGTCTGACCTAATGCTATATTCTGTAAAATATCCCTTGACAAGGAACTGACAGAATAAAGCTGAGAACCCCCTTCTAAACTACAGCGACAATAACAATAAAGTAGCGTATGTAACGCTAAGTAACTGAATGCAAATTTAGAATTAGAACTTTTGAAACATAAATCAAATAAGAAACAACATATAATATAGGAAGCACGTGTGTACCAACAGAATCTAAAAAGAAACAGGCTTTAAAATGTAAGTACATAATGTTACTGTACCATAAAGGCCAAAACTTCAAGTGTAATCAAACGATCGACAGAGTTAAATGGTATAAACACCGGTAGACCCAGCGGACGAAAGCACATCTGCTACACACCCTTCCCCTATCACGAAGAAAAATAAAATTGTCACGCAGTGACAATTATTATTTTTCCCAGCTATAGACAAAGATAAAGTCCGAAACCAATTAATTAACCGGTACATGTAGAGGTAGTTTCTGCTTAATACAGAATTGAAGTAATAATACTGTAGACTCCGCTTAATCAAGTAAATGCTAAAATGAAGTAACAACAATGTAGACCCTAACCATTAACAATAACACAATAAGGTATAACACACGGGGTTTCCACTGGTAACTAGACACCAATTTAATTCATTGGTCAGGCAAAAGATCAACATGAACGTTTTCCAACATTTGGTAAACATTAGTTGGAAAAACAACCATGATGATTGAATTTATAAGAAAATAAACAAGCGGCTGGATAAAACCAATAGCTAGTCTACTGTTACAACTTAGCACAACGTTACCAGTGTAAACCCTGATCAAACTGCAAAGCTTTAGTTTCAAACAAACAAAAGTAAACAATAATAAATAACTCCTTTCCAAGGGTACTGGTTCTAAGATACAACTTTCCATCTTAGTCTACGCATTGCTCAAAAACGTAAGGCATGCAAAGTTGATTATAATGAATCTGAATAAAACTGCAACAAGATGCAGTAATTATCTGTCTATAAACATTTATAGACCCCAAAAGTGTAAACATTAAACACATGAAAATAATAATTCATATTCAATCCAGACTTTGCATAACAATTCAATATAATACGTATGAGCAATAATATCTAGTAATTAAAAGGATGGAAGTCTCCATTAACTAAATAGTACTGCACCCTAAGAAAGAAAGCTCCTGAATAGAATAAATAATTAGAATGTTTGAAATAAAATTAAACCAAACAAAATCAAAATAAATGAAACAAATGTATTATTGCCCTGACAGACGTTTGGATACACACGTGCTTCCTATCCCTATTAAAATGGAGCATTATACATGTGTATGATATGTATATATAACTGTTAAATCAGTACAAGGGCTACTCTCGCACTCACTCTCTGACTCTCTATCACTATCTTGAGTTTACGTACTATGTGGAGTATATATCTCTGGGTTTGACGGGTCGCCCTGATCTCGTTACACGAGTAGCGGGTCTACTAGGTTCGCTCTCTTCGAAATCAAGGGTCACTTCCAAACCCACAGCTTCTGCCCCATCATTGATTGGTGCTTGCATGAGCATACTTTGATCGGGATCAATCGTTTCACCCTGCTCATCAAAAATCCAAGGAGGCAAGTTATCCCCTAAGTATGGTTTCAAGCGCACGGGCTTAATATTGCTACCCTTAATCTGAAGCTCACGAATTTCCTCCTGGCTAAAAGAATCGAGCCAATTAGGTCTGAAATCTGGTTCAGCGGCTGAGCCCGAGGCAGACGAGGACGGATTGCCCCTCGGACGCGAAGTATCTAATGTGTTAACGGTCGCGACGTCCTCGTCGAGTGCAGACCGATTTGAGTTTGTCGGAGTTTGAGGGTCGGGGCAAAGTCCCTGGTCAGAAGAGCTCGGACTCTCGAGCCAATCAGGACTTTTGCTACCGCAGTCCACACAGCCTATATTTTTGCATTTACGGGGAGGAACTCGTGATAGCGCATCAACGTGATTAATCTGACTAGCCTTCCTATACGTTATTTCATAATCATAAGTCTCTAAAATGCTCAGCCACCGGGCTAGCATTCCGTCTGGGTTTTTGAAGTTCCTTATCTTGAACTTCACCTTTTTCCTGGCGAGGTAATTCAGGGATTCAGGTAGGTCTGCACAGTGCTCTATGTACCGACGGTAAAAATTGACAATCCCTAAGAAACATTTTACCTCTGTCTTGTTTGCAGGTACGGGCCAATCTATTATGATCTTTTGGTCTGTTACGCATACTTTACCAACTGAATTTGAACTAATGTCGTAAAGTTGTATAAGACCTGCCTTAGTCTTCCAAAGTAAATTCGACCACTTAAGACTGCGACCTTGTGTGCCAATGAAGTCATGTCCCACAATGCAAGAACTTCCCTTAATGTTTGCTACCAAAAGGGGCCACCTGTATGTATGAACATCAGTCTGTCTTCAACTCAAACATGCCCTTGCCTAGGATTTCTAACATTGTCCCATTAGCTGCCGTGATTTCTAAAACCACGGGTTCTAAACTAGGCTTATCCTGCAAACCCTCATATACTTCCCGTGAAATGATGCTCACCGGGGAGCCGGTATCAAACAATGCAGGTAAAGGAATACCCCCTATCTCAGCGTGAAAATACCAACTTGCATTTGAGACTTTATGGGAACATTCGTGTTCACACTGTGTTTTGTCATTGTTTTGTCCTATCTGTACAGGGTCAACTCGAACTTTACAGGAGGCTGAACTTAAACTATTCTGTCCAAATGCATTATCTGCATTGCTTATGCTTTCCTTTTGAACAGGGGTGTTGTCTGCACCATTATCAGAAAAAACAGTACTCTTTGTACTTTGATTTTCAATATTTACAATTAAAGGTTCAGCCTTCTGACAGTTGACCTTTGACCCTTCTAATGTGAATGTAGTGCTTGCTGAAGGTAATTGTTTACTCTCCTGCTGCCTATGTGTGTCGATTTGATTTTGGTTAAGTGTTTCGTCAATATCTTGACTAGGCCTATCATGCAAACCATTAACTGTTACATGCTCATTAAATGTAACTTTTTTGCATGACTCTGTAAGTGCTGAGTTATCGGCCCCTAACTCAGCGTCTCCTAGTTTTCCTGATTCGCGTACCAGCATCTTGAGGCAACATGACCTTTCCTATTGCAGATATCACAAACGATATCCGACCTATAATGATTTGGACCCCTATTGTATTGAGGGTTCCTGTCATAATTTCCCTGAGTTTGCTGTACGGGTCTGGGATTTTGCTGCATAGGCCTAGGATTATACTGCATTTGCCTTTGATTTTGCTGCATTGACCTATCTGCATTAGGCACCGGGTACCTATTTTGCCTATGATAATCAGCTTGATATAAGTCATTTCTAGGCCCTACATGATGCTGTGGTGCATAGTGACTAGGTCTGTCATAATCGGTAAAGGGTTTTCTGGGTCTATCAAGTGGACCCCTAACTGCCTCAAAATTGAGAGCTAGTGTTAACACCTCTTGCACAAGCGAGTGCCCGCTAGCCCTAGTCTTGCTCATTTCCAGTTGCAAAAATTCCCTACATTCCCTATTTCTGATGCCTTGAGTAAACTGATCGCATACCAGTTGATGAAACAGGTTACCCTGCTCTTTAGGAAAAGCTTTGCTGGCTAACTTTTGCAGGTCACCAAGATATGTATTTATATCCTCGTTCTCACGTCGTACACGTGCACGAAATTGTGAACGGTACATATTTTGGTTATCAGGGGATGAGAACCTACTGTCTAATGCAATCTTAAGCTCATGGTAAGTCAAGGAGTCGCCAAACTGGAGAGTGCCACAAAAGTCAAGTGCATCACCGTCTAAGCAAATTGTGAGGCGCAAGCGTTTTGTGCGCTCATCCCAACCATTATAGGTGGCGATTTGTTCAAACCGGAAGATAAAATTCTTCCACCTCCCTTGCCCATTGAATATTGGAGGCTCAATTTCTTTTTTGGCGAGATCACCTGTAGTGGTGACGCCTGTTCCCAAAGAATGACTATATAAACTTGGAGGTTGCAATGACGTATTATGCTGTGGACCAATTTGTCCAGTCTGACTACCAAAACCTAGACCCGGATTATTAGTACCTAGAGCATGACTGAATCCCTGACCTTGAGTCCCAAAATCATGAGTCTGAGCCCCAGCTCCCTGAGTATGCGTATTTAAAAGAGTTCGAGCACTAACTCTAGGGGTCTGAGTACAACAATTCGGAGTCTGAGTACCAAAACTTGGAGTCGGAGTACTATAACTCGGAGTCTGGGTACCAAAACTTGGAGTCTGAGTAAAACAATTCGGAGTCTGGGCACCAAAACCTGGAGTCTGAGTACCAAAACTTGGAGTCTGAGTAAAACAATTCGGAGTCTGGGCACCAAAACTTGGAGTCTGAGTACCAAAACTTGGAGTCTGAGTACTATAACTCGGAGTCTGGGTACCAAAACTTGGAGTCTGAGTACCAACCCTCGGAGTCTGAGTACCGATTCCTATCCCTGTTTGCGTGCCCTGGATATTAAGCCCCAACATTGAGAAATCAATGGATCCAATTGAACTGACTGTAGGTACTATGCTTGACCTCAACCCACTTGAATTAGTCACAGTTGTTGTAGTACTCAAGTGACTGGGTTGACCATATCCCCCATTAGATCTACTACATATCCCTAATGCCCCTGTGGACCCTGTATTCACAGTATCAGGTATAATTGATGGGTCAAAGGTCACTCTTTTCTCTGGGGTACTAGACCTATAACCTATGAAATTTGTTGGTGAAAATGTCCCCACACCCGCAGGGTTTTCATATAAGTTTCTAGTCCTATCTACAGGCCCCCTACGAAACTCATCAATTTCTACAAAATCTGTAGATGAAAATATCCCCTGACTCTCTCGGGTATCATATGCAAATCTGGGTCTATTGGTAGGTACACTACGGTACTCACCAACATCTTCCCTTGTATATACTCCCCCGCGCATCGGGTAACGTGTCCCAATATCTGGGTCACCGTCTGGATCACTCCAGTACATTTATTTCTATATTGTGTCTATTACCTGTCAATTAAATGAAATAAACACGCCCTAGTCCTGTGACAGCGTGCCTAAATATAGAGTCTTGCTCGCTACAGTAAACTCTCACACAAGTATACCTTAATAATTCCTAGGCTTCTTTCTGATACTACTCCTGAACCTTAGTTACCGAATAGCAAATTCTAAGCATGCATTGTGTCCAACCTGACGATGTCCCGCCGGAGGTTCCAAAAATGTAGCAGGACTCGTTTTACTCATACATCGTCGCTTCCCATGGGAAGTGGTCTGGACACAAGACAAGCATAGAGTTTTGCTTTACAGTTTATTTTTACAGGTATAAACCCTATTAGATGCTAAAATGTAACTTAAAACAATTCAGAGGTTGTCCCAAATATAATAGAACGAGTCGCCGGCTGCTGGCAGTAGCTCATGCGACTGTTACACTATAGACTTCTGCACGTGGGGAAATTTGGGGTGCTATGCACAAGCGTTATGCACTGGCAGTGCAATTGTAAGTAGCAAAGCACAAATAACCACCGACGGTGGTCTGACCTAATGCTATATTCTGTAAAATATCCCTTGACAAGGAACTGACAGAATAAAGCTGAGAACCCCCTTCTAAACTACAGCGACAATAACAATAAAGTAGCGTATGTAACGCTAAGTAACTGAATGCAAATTTAGAATTAGAACTTTTGAAACATAAATCAAATAAGAAACAACATATAATATAGGAAGCACGTGTGTACCAACAGAATCTAAAAAGAAACAGGCTTTAAAATGTAAGTACATAATGTTACTGTACCATAAAGGCCAAAACTTCAAGTGTAATCAAACGATCGACAGAGTTAAATGGTATAAACACCGGTAGACCCAGCGGACGAAAGCACATCTGCTACAGAATTATGTTACAGCTCGTTGACGAGATTAAGGTCAAAGGTAGCATTTTGTTCAGAAAACTAACTGGTCCAGAAGAAGATTATGCACTACTACATATCAGAATATTAAAATTTACCGCCAGTGTAGTTTGATGCATACCTTATTCCTTATTATGAATTTCAAACACAATCAACGCAGAACTCATTTCGCTTTGTAAATGGCGTGAATGAATCAAGGGGAGCAACTCTGTCACACGGTTGAAAGATATATCTTTTTGTCTTTCTTTCCGTCTTGTTTTCTCAGCTGCTACATTCCAACAACAATATTGACCATAGTTCGTCATTATTTATGATTGGAGAAAATTGAAATATCTATGCTTGTTTCAGTACGTGAGTGACTGACAATACATCATGATCAGGCAAAGGATGGGGCCGGTTGTTTGACGTTTCGTCTAGGAAACAAGTCAAACCGGCCAAGTCAAACCGGCCCCTGGTCAAACCGGCCTCCAAAAAGTCAAACCGGACCTCATTTTGGTCAAACCGGCCCCCAAAATATTTTTTTGCTGGTCAAACCGGCCTCATAAAAAAATAACAAAAAAAATCAAATGTAATGTTATATTGTTATGTATCATAAAACGGTGGTACTAAACAGAGACAACAAGTGTCAACTAGAGACAACTAGAGACAACTAACTTAAAAAAGCGTTTTAGGGCATTATTTATATATAATCAGCCATATATAGTAATATTATACTGTAATAAATGAATAAAAATATTTAAATGTTCGAAATATTGCCTTAGATTGCATTTAGAACCCGAATTATAGCAACGGAAAGACACCGACACCGGCCGACCCAGAGTCAACAAAGCCAACTCGATAAATATCGGGTTAAGTACTGTGGTTAATATAGTAGGGTTATTCTCAATATTAGTTGGTAAAGTCATTCTAAATGATTATAAGAATTTTTTAATGTAAAAATATGCGATGTAAACGTTTAAAATGGGATATTTTCCAACCGTGTTCTAAATTAGAAATTGTGTTGGCGTGAGATTTAGATAGTCATGACATTCGCACTTTCGCACATAGCTTGCCAAACCACTTTTTCACAAGTCGTTTCCCTACTATTTCTAATTGATTTTTGCTGGCGAATGCTATAAACGATTCAGTTAATCTGGTACTCTGCTTCAACGGAAAACTGCACATTTTAATTTTATGACAAACAGAGTGTATCTTGATCAATCAGCTGCCTGATTTGGATCTACTCTGTTAGCATAAGCTAGTAACGGATTTCAAAATGATAACAATGGTGTTAAATTAAACTTTATTCATTCAGTAAGTGCATATTCATACATACACAATTTCCAGAAATAGTTAATCCTTTGCCTCATATAAATGTGTTGCAAACAGAGTAGACCCAAAACCGATCCATCTGATCCACAGGTACTATATGTCTCAACAACAAAAACAACTCAATCACAAATACATTATTTTTAATCACATGTCATATAAGTTTCTAAAACATACCAAAAGATAGTTTTCTGACCCATCCAAAAAAATGAGATTTTATTTTCGCGAACACCCCTGCTCTATATAATATGTAAAAGGTATCCAACTCCGGCCGAAATCTGCTCAAAAATCGATGGGTTCTTGAAAGCTTATTTGACCACAGATTTCCATTAACTGTGTCTTATTTATCAAAGAAATCACCACTCTTGATGAGCAGTCATCTTTTTTTCTCAGAATATTAACACGCTTTTACAACGATTCGCCAGTGACAACCAGCCTCACTAGGATACAGGTTGACTCTTGAGGTTCGAAATAGAAATACGCTATAATTCAAGTAGGAACACCATATAACTGCTCTATAAGGCATTTCCCTGGTCTGATAGCATGAATGGATATCGTGTATTCACAATTTTTCAAATACATGTAATAATCTTCTAAAAATCTTCTAAATAATTGCAACGGCTATGGATATGGACCAGCAAAATTAACTGCCGTGTTTGTTTGTAATAAATCAACGAGTGTTAATTATCCCTTTCCCTCATAGATACGCCTTTGCAAACAGAGTAGACCCAGATTCAGCAGCTTCAGTTTGCATACCGGTATATATTTGATTGAGTATTGATATGTTGCGGCACGTGGCAAGTGACAGGTGAAGATTAACCGTGCCTTGAGCATAATACATAATCAACAGAGGTGCTAATCCGATGATTGGATCATCGATCACCGATAACTAGCGGCGTGTGTCAAGAGATATGCAGAGACATGGTTATACAATCATGTGTGTTATATGTACATATTTATATTCTGTGTATTATTATATTGTATGTAATTGAGACTATAATAAAGAATAAAACATATATTCAAAAACAGAAACACCACGTTCAAATTCCGAAATTCTCGGTCCAGAGAAAGTGTACAAATGTTATGGTCTGGTGTTAATGGAATAGATCCTTTTGGAAACCCGACCATGTTGTGCCACTAATCCCTGAAAATTTAGTTAGTGATCCAATCATTATTGATGACTTTGAGGCTTTTGAGACTTTTTTTTAAAAAATAAAAAACTTCTACCTCTGGCAAGTCGTTATCCCATAGTGCTGATAGGTCCCAAGAAATCTCAGTAAAATTCACTGATTTTGTTTGGAATGACGGGGTATATGTGAAGGCAACTAGGGTCCTATGTGCAAAGCACCTCAAAGACAATGCTGTTGAGAACCCACGGAACATTTGGCCCAGCTTGAAGTTTCTGTGGTTATTAACAGATTGTCTGGATCTGATGGGATCTTAAGCTCCAAATATCTGAGCTTAAAGTGAGATCATCGCAGACTGTGACGTTCCATATCTGGCAAAAATATTAATGCCGAATATTGGTAAAACAACTGCAACGAGTCGTACAATTACGTTATTAAACGCAACTATACTAACTGGGTCGTGCAGAAACTCCCCGATCTGGTTTGACAATTGTACGAACTGGAGCAAGATCAAATACGCGACCTTCGAGGGGCTCTACATGATACAGGAAAATTTGAACTATCCAGACAGGCTTCAGAGTCTCTCATGAGACTCGGACACAACTAAAAGCTCGCGAGGCTTTCAAATTTCAAAATTTCAAAACCTCGAACCTTCAACCCGCATCAAAAGGACTCTTTTTAAACTGTTACATTTGGTTATCCGTTTTAAAAGCATGGCTGACAAAGGACGTTATCTGTCTCTGATTTAGGCCATGGTTCTGAAACGATCTGAGCCAATCTCAACGTTTAACCCTTTCCCTGTTCAGTGTTTATTCCAAATTTCAATACCTACTGAATATTCATGGAAAAAATAGTTATGATGAAATAAGGAACATGGAACATTATATAGCCATTTTAGACAGTAATGAAACATATCGCTTTTTCAAAATTCCATAAGCAAACAGAGCAGACCACGATCAGATGGCTCCTAGAGGAGCCATCTGATCTGGGGCTTCTCTGTTTGCAGAAGCGTTAAAACACGTTTATATGAGGGAAAGGGTTAAAATGTTATTCACATTATGATAGTTATATATTCTCCATCGATTACAGTTTGGAGAAAGTAATTCGGCGTTTAAACTGCCGACTTTCATCCACTATTACCAAATTTGTCTATTTGGTTTATAATCTGATTTTAAATGTATTTTAAACAAACATTTAAATTATTTAGCCAGATTAACATATTACTTTAATATATGCGGGATGTTTGTAAATAGCTGTAAATAGTGTTATTTTGTAACAATTGATCGAAATTATTTTGAGGAGTTTTGAGTATTTTTTTGAACATTGGCATAAGTTTTCAAAATTCAAAATTCGGGGCTCAAAGACGCAGGGTCCTCGTCCCGATTCCTGGACGCGCTAACTTGTGCACATGTACGAGTACGCTAGTGTGACTGATGCGTTCAATAAAAACGTAATCAAAATATGAATTTCTGGGTCTACACTGTCAACTCGTTGGCTGATCAGGGTCTTCATTGTATTGACTGCATTCGTCTGAAAAAAGTGTTTTCCTTTGCCAGATCAAACCCCACCTATCTTGATCAAAACCCATATTGACTGTGAAATGACTGATCTGGGTCTACATAGTGCTCAAATGGACCGGTGCTCAAACAGTAGTAGCTTATGTGCGATTATCACGCCTTTGTAAATCACACGTCAACACATAATCAGCTATCGTGTGTACAGCGATCAAAATTAATGAACTATCTCACTTTACATGTTCTGATCAAAATGAAAACAACAGAAATAATCAAAATAATAACTTCTTTTATCATTATAATATAATTCTCCACATTAACACTGTTAATAAGAGGTATATCCCTTGTTGACTCCAGTTGACTCTGAGTCGGCTATACTCGGCGGAATATAGTTGGTGTAATTGGGGTGCAACAGGGGTTCAAAATGCAATCTAAGACATTGTTTTGGATCCAAACTGATAATTTTCAATCTGTTACGGTATAATACTACCTTATCTGGCTGTTAATATATAAATAATACCCTAAAACGCCTTTTTAAGTTAGTTGTCTCTAGTTGTCTCTAGTTGACACTTGTTGTCTCTGTTTAGTACCACCCTCATAAAATGTAATGATCGAGAATCATTTGATCTGGTGAAATCATATATCTCCGTAAATTTTACAAACCAATTAACACTTTTTTTAAATGTGTGCCTATAATGTAACCGAAATTTTAACACTTATCGTAAGACACTATTTAATTTTAAGACACACATTAATTAGTTTTGTGTGACTTTAATATAACCGCACAATTAACACATTAATATATTAGTTTAAGCTATGTACAGACAAAGACTAATTGGCATGTCATGCACATGTCATTAAAGGTAATTAAAGGTGTTAATCCCTTTTATGGTTGTTAAAGATGAGCACTAAGTGCTAACGTATGGGTGATGTCTGTATTCCAATGACTAAGTCAGGATAATACCAATGTCTAAATATCCGGTACCGCTCGGTACCGATCGCTCTTTAGCGACATTGTTTACGACATTGAAATAGTTTTATTTGTAAAATAAATATATAAAAATAATTATTTATGACATTACCTAAAATAAATGTAATTTGTCGGCCAGATTCTTAATGCATTTCACAAGAAGTTTGTTAAATTTGTGCAACCGCCCTATAAAAACAAGTTCTTCTTCTTTAAATAAACAATACTCCTTCAAGATTGAAGATTATGTATTGACGCTGGAATAAAATTTCGGGTGTATAATATATAAGCTTCAGTCAGAAGTGAAATAGTGCTAAAATAAAAGTCAGGTTTAAAACTATATACACTGATTGCTGTTTATACTGAAGAGATTATTGACATAACAACAGGCACAGTGACAATTGTTTTGGAATTGTCGACTGTACCTGCTTCATGGGCGGTGAGGGGCAACATGTTCCACTGACAGATAGTTCTCGGAAAGAATGAATACTTGTATGAATCCTTAGATGTGCTGATTTGTCTATATGAATATGGGTTGGTGTTTCGAGTTCTTATATTACCTGTGGAGGGTATCAAGAGGCTGTTTTCAGGGTAGATAGCGACTATTTGATGGACAATTTTATATAATAATACATGGATAACTCCCCTATACAGCCTACAGGCAGGATTCCAATGACTAATTCACCTGTATAGGCCATAGGCCGAATTCCAATGGATAAGTCACCTGAACCGCATACAGGCAGGATTCCAATGACTAACTCACCTGTATAGGCCATAGACCGAATTCAAATGGATAACTCCCCATTTACAGCCTACAGGCAGGATTCCAATGACTAACTCACCTGTACAGGACATAGGCCGAATTCCAATGGATAAGTCACCTAAACCGCCTACAGGCATGATTCCAATGACTAACTCACCTGTACAGGCCATAGACCGAATTCCAATGGATAAGTCACCTAAACCGCCCACAGGCAGGATTCCAATGACTTATTCACCTGTATAGGCCATAGACCGAATTCCAATGGATAAGTCACATGTACGACCTAAATGCATTTTTCCAATGCATAAAACATCTGTACAGGCAATAGACCGAATTCCAATGACTAATTTACCTGTACAGGCCATAGGCCGAATTCCAATGGATAAGTCATCTAATCCGCTTACAGGCAGGATTCCAATGACTCACTCACCTGAACAGGCCATAGGCCGAATTCCAATGGATAAGTCACCTAAACCGCCTACAGGCATGATTCCAATGACTAACTCACCTGTACAGGCCATAGGCCGAATTCCAATGGATAAGTCACCTAAACCGCCTACAGGCATGATTCCAATGACTAACTCACCTGTATAGGCCATAGACCGAATTCCAATGGATAAGTCACATGTACGATCTAAATGAATGTTTCCAACGCATAAAACATCTGTACAGGCAATAGACCGAATTCCAATGACTAATTTACCTGTACAGGCCATAGGCCGAATTCCAATGGATAAGTCACCTAAACCGCCTACAGGCATGATTCCAATGACTAACTCACCTGTATAGGCCATAGACCGAATTCCAATGGATAAGTCACCTAATCCGTCTACAGGCATGATTCCAATGACTAACTCACCTGTACAGGCCATAGGCCGAATTCCAATGGATAAGTCACCTAAACCGCCTACAGGCATGATTCCAATGACTAACTCACCTGTACAGGCCAAAGGCCGAATTCCAATGGATAAGTCACATAAACCGCCTACAGGCAGGCTTCCAATGATTAATTCACCTGTATAGGCCATAGACCGAATTCCAATGGATAAGTCACATGTACGACCTAAATGCATGTTTCCAACGCATAAAACATCTGTACAGGCAATAGACCGAATTCCAATGACTAACTTACCTGTACAGGCCATAGGCCGAATTCCAATGGATAAGTCACCTAAACCGCCTACATGCATGATTCCAATGACTAACTCACTTGTACAGGCCATAGGCCGAATTCCAATGGATAAGTCACCTAAACCGCCTACAGGCAGGATTCCAATGACTAATTCACCTGTATAGGCCATAGACCGAATTCCAATGGATAAGTCACATGTACGACCTAAATGCATGTTTCCAACGCATAAAACATCTGTACATGCAATAGACCGAATTCCAATGACTAATTTACCTGTACAGGCCATAGGCCGAATTCCAATGGATAAGTCACCTAATCCGCCTACAGGCAGGATTCCAATGACCCACTCACCTGTATAGGCCGAATTCCAATGGATAAGTCACCTAAACCGCCTACAGGCATGATTCCAATGACTAACTCACCTGTATAGGCCATAGGCCGAATTCCAATGGATAAGTCACCTTAACCGCCTACAGGCATGATTCCAATGACTAACTCACCTGTACAGGCCATAGGCCGAATTCCAATGGATAAGTCACCTTAACCGCCTACAGGCAGGCTTCCAATGACTTATTCACCTGTATAGGCCATAGACCGAATTCCAATGGATAAATCACATGTACGACTTAAATGCATGTTTCCAACGCATATAACATCTGTACAGGCAATAGACCGAATTCCAATGACTAATTTACCTGTACAGGCCATAGGCCGAATTCCAATGGATAAGTCACCTAAACCGCCTACAGGCATGATTTCAATGACTAACTCACCTGTATAGGCCATACACCGAATTCCAATGGATAACTCCCCTATACAGCCTACAGGCAGGATTCCAATGACTAACTCACCTGTACAGGCCATAGGCCAAATTCCAATGGATAAGTCACCTAAACCCGCCTACAGGCAGGAATCCAATGAATAACTCACCTGTACAAGCCACAGGCCGAATTCCAATGAATAATTCACCTAAACCGCCTACAGGCAGGATTCCAATGACTAATTCACCTGTATAGGCCATAGACCGAATTCCAATGGATAAGTCACATGTACGACCTAAATGCATGTTTCCAACGCATAAAACATCTGTACAGGCAATAGACCGAATTCCAATGACTAATTTATCTGTACAGGCCATAGGCCGAATTCCAATGGATAAGTCACCTAATCCGCCTACAGGCAGGATTCCAATGACTCACTCACCTGTACAGGCCATAGGCCGAATTCCAATGGATAAGTCACCTTAACCGCCTACAGGCATGATTCCAATGACTAACTCACCTGTACAGGCCATAGACCGAATTCCAATGATTAAGTCACCTAAACCGCCTACAGGCAGGCTTCCAATGACTAATTCACCTGTATAGGCCATATACCGAATTCCCATGGATAAGTCACATGTACGACTTAAATGCATGTTTCCAACGCATAAAACATCTGTACAGGCAATAGACCGAATTCCAATGACTAATTTACCTGTACATGCCATAGGCCGAATTCCAATGGATAAGTCACCTAATCCGCCTACAGGCAGGATTCCAAGGACTAACTCACCTGTGCAGGCCATAGGCCGAATTCCAATGGATAAGTCACCTAAACCGCCTACATGCATGATTCCAATGACTTACTCACCTGTACAGGCCATAGGCCGAATTCCAATGGATAAGTCACCTAAACCGCCTACAGGCAGGATTCCAATGACTAATTCACCTGTACAGGCCATAGACCGAATTCCAATGGATAAGTCACCTGTACGACCTAAATGCATGTTTCCAACGCATAAAACATCTGTACATGCAATAGACCGAATTCCAATGACTAATTTACCTGTACAGGCCATAGGCCGAATTCCAATGGATAAGTCACCTAATCCGCCTACAGGCAGGATTCCAATGACCCACTCACCTGTATAGGCCATAGGCCGAATTCCAATGGATAAGTCATCTAAACCGCCTACAGGCATGATTCCAATGACTAACTCACCTGTATAGGCCATAGGCCGAATTCCAATGGATAAGTCACCTAAACCGCCTACAGGCATGATTCCAATGACTAACTCACCTGTACAGGCCATAGGCCGAATTCCAATGGATACGTCACCTAAACCGCCTACAGGCAGGCTTCCAATGACTAATTTACCTGTATAGGCCATAGACCGAATTCCAATGGATAAGTCACATGTACGACCTAAATGCATGTTTCCAACGCATAAAACATCTGTACAGGCAATAGACCGAATTCCAATGACTAACTCACCTGTACAGGCCAAAGGCCGAATTCCAATGGATAAGTCACCTAAACCGCCTACAGGCAGGCTTCCAATGACTAATTCACCTGTATAGGCCATAGACCGAATTCCAATGGATAAGTCATATGTACGACCTAAATGCATGTTTCCAACGCATAAAACATCTGTACAGGCAATAGACCGAATTCCAATGACTAATTTACCTGTACAGGCCATAGGCCGAATTCCAATGGATAAGTCACCTAAACCGCCTACAGGCATGATTCCAATGACTAACTCACCTGTATAGGCCGTACACCGAATTCCAATGGATAACTCCCCTATACAGCCTACAGGCAGGATTCCAGTGACTAACTCACCTGTACAGGCCATAGGCCAAATTCCAATGGATAAGTCACCTAAACCCGCCTACAGGCAGGAATCCAATGAATAACTCGCTTGTACAGGCCACAGGCCGAATTCCAATGAATAATTCACCTAAACCGCCTACAGGCAGGATTCCAATGACTAACTCACCTGTACAGGCCATAGACCGAATTCCAATGGATAACTACCCTATACAGCCTACAGGCAGGATTCCAATGACTAACTCACCTGTACAGGCCATAGGCCAAATTCCAATGGATAAGTCACCTAAACCGGCCTACAGGCAGGAATCCAATGAATAACTCGCCTGTACAGGCCACAGGCCGAATTCCAATGAATAATTCACCTAAACCGCCTACAGGCAGGATTCCAATGACTAACTCACCTGTACAGGCCATAGACCGAATTCCAATGGATAACTCCCCGATACAGCATACAGGCAGGATTCCAATGAATAACTGTGGCAAGAAATGACATACATTACTTTTGAGACCTTGCAGTCCACATATGACCTTTTGGAAATGAAATGACACTATTAACCCATTACCTCATAGTCTATTTTAGATAAAACCGCTTTGAATAAATCTAACGAAAAGGAGCATTAACTAGAGAAAAGGAAAAGTTTAGAATTGTGTAGTTTGAAACCATTGTGATAGATAGAGCATTTGCTCCTATAGGAGTAAATGCTCTTTTTATCACAATGGTTTCATAAAGTGACTTTTACAGAGTCGTCAGAAGTGTTCAATATGAGGGAATGGGTTAAGGTGGAATGAGAGTGCTTATAGGTGGAATGATATACTTCGGAGACTTTATAGCCTCGATATGACCTTTGGGAAATGGAATGACACTGTTGTAAGGTGGAATGACAGTGTTTATAGGTGGAATGTTTGAATGTTTGATACATCGTAGCTCCATATGACATTTTGGAAATGGAATGGCACTGTTGTAAGGTGGAATGACATATGTTTTAGACATTGTAGCCTCCATATGACCTTTTGGAAATGGAATGTCACTATTTAAGGTGGAATGACAGTTATTATAGGCGGAATGACATACTTTTGAGACATTGTAACCCCCATATGGCCTTTTGGAAATGGAATGACACTGTTGCAAGGTGGAATGACAGTGTTTATGGTGGAATGACATACCTTTGAGCCATTGTAGCCCCAATATGACATTTGGGAAATGGAATGACACTGTTGTAAGGAGGAATGACAGTAATTATAGGTGGAATGGCATACATGTATCTTTTAAACATTGTAGCCCCCATATGACATTTGAGAAATTGACTGACACTGTTGTATGGTATAATGGCAGTTATTATAGGCGGAATGACATGCTTTTGACACATTGTAGCCGCCATATGACCTTTTGTAAATGGAATGACACTATTTTAATTGGAATGACAGTGCTTATAGGTGAATGACCTACTTCGGAGTTATTATAGGTGGAATGACATATCTTTGAGACATTGTAACCCCCATATGACGTTTTGGAAATGAAATGACACTGATGTAAGGTGGAATGACAGTTAATATAGGTAGAATGACATATTTTTGAGACATTATAGCCCCCATATGACATTTGGGAAGTGGAATGACAGTATTGTAAGGTGGAATGACAGTTGTTTTAGGCGGAATGGCATACTTTTGAGATGTTGTAACCCTCATATGGCCTTTTGGAAATGGAATGACACTGTTGTCAGGAGGAATGACAGTAATTATAGGTGTAATGACATATCTTTGAAACAATGTAGCACCCATATGACATTTGGGAAATAGAATGACACTGTTGTAAGGAGGAATGACAATTTGTATAGGCGGAATGACATACTATTGAGACATTGTAGTCGCTATATGCCCTTCGTAAATGGAATGACACTGTTGTAAGGTAGGATGACAGTTATTACAGGTGGAATGAAATACTGTTAGACATTGTAGCCGTTATATGATTTTTGTAAATGGAATGACACTATTAAAGATGACATGACTGATTATAGGCGTAATGACATACTTTCGAGACATTGTAGCCGCCATATGACATAACATTTGGGAAATGGAAAATTGAATGACACTGTTGTAATGTAGAATGAGAGTGCTTATAGATGGAATGACATTTGTAGCCCCGATATGACATTCGGGAAATGGAATGACACTGTTGTAAGGTGGAATGACAGTTTGTATAGGCGGAATGACATACTATTGAGACATTGTAGTCGCCATATGACCTTCTTAAATGGAATGACACTGTTGTAAGGCAGAATGACAGTTATTACAGGTGGAATGACATACTTTTTAGACATTGTAGCCGTTATATGACCTTATGGAAATGGAATGACACAATTTAAGGTGGAATGACAATGCTTATAGTTGGAATGGCATACTTCCGAGACTTTGTAGCCCCGATATGACCTTTTCGAAATGGAATGACACTGTTGTAATGTGAAATCACAGGAACTAATAGGTGGAATGATATATATTTGAAACCTTGTACCACCATTTGACATTTGGGAAATTAAATGACACTGTTGTAAGGTAGAATGACAGTTATTATAGGCGAAATGACATACTTTTGAGACATTATAACCCCCATATGACCTTTTGGAAATGGAATGACACTATTTAAGGTCAAATGGGGGTTAAAAAGTCTCAGATGTATGCCATTCCGCCTATAAGCACTGTCATTCCACCTTAAATGGTGTCATTCCATTTCCAAAAGGTCATACCGGGGCTACAATGTATTCAAAGTATTCCATTCCGTCTATAATAACTATCATTCTACCTTACAACAGTGCCATTCCATTTCCCAAATGTCATATGGGGCTACAATGTCTCAAAGGTATGTCATTCCGCCTATAATAACTCATTCCACCTTACAATAGTGTCATTCCATTTCCAAAAGGTTATATGGGGGCTACAATGTCTAAATAAATATGTCATTCCACCTATTATAACTGTCATTCAACCTTACCACAGTGTCATTCCATTTCCCAAAGGACATATCGGGGCTACAAAGTCTCAAATATATGTCATTCCACCTATAATAACTGTCATTCCACCTTAAATAGTGTCATTCAATTTCCAAAAGGTCATATTGGGGCTACAATGTCTCAAAAGTATGTCATTCCGTCTGTAATAACTGTCATTCCACCTTACATTCTATGGCCTATAGAGGTGATTTAGTCAATGGAACCCTGCCTGTAGGCGGTTTAGGTGACTTATCCATTGGAATTCGGCCAATGGCCTGTATAGGTGAGTTATTCATTGGAAGCCTGCCTGTAGGCGGTTTAGGTGACTTATCTATTGGAATTCGGCCTATGGCCTGTATAGGTGAGTTATTCATTGGAATCCTGTCTGTAGGCTGTATAGGGAAATTATCCATTGGAATTCGGTCTATGGCCTATACAGATGAGTTAGTCATTGGAATCACGCCTGTAGGCGGTTAAGGTGACTTATCCATTGGAATTCGGCATATGGTCTGTACAGGTGTGTTATTCATTGGAATCATATCTGTAGGCTATATAGGGGAGTTATCCATTGTAATTCGGCCTATGGCCTGTACAGGTGAGTTATTCACTGGAATCCTATATGTTGGCTGTATAGGTGAGTTATCCATTGGAATTCGGCCTATGGCCTGTACAGGTGACTTATCCATTGGAATTCGGCCTATGGCCTTTACAGGTGAGTTATTCATTGGAATTCCCGCCTGTAGGCGGTTTAGGTGACTTATCCATTGGCATTCGGCCTATGGCCTGTACAGGTGGGTTATTCATTGGAATCCTGTCTATAGGCGGTTTAGGTGACTTATCCATTGGAATTCGGTCTATGGTCTATACAGGTGAGTTAGTCATTGGAATCCTGCATTTAGGCCGTATAGGTAAGTTATTTATTGGAATTTGGTCTATGGCCTGCACAGCTGAGTTATTCATTGGAATCCTGCCTGTAGGCGGTTTAGGTGACTTATCCATTGGAATTCGTCCTATGGCCTGTACAGGTGAGTTATTCACTGGAATCCTGTCTATAGGCTATATAGGGGAGTTATCCATTGGTATTCGGCCTATGGCGTGTACAGGTGAGTTATTCAAAGGAATCCTATATGTTGGCTGTATAGGGGAGTTATCCATTGGAATTCGGCTAGTACAGGTTACTTATCCATTGGATTTCGGCCTATGGTCTTTATAGATGAGTTATTCATTGGAATCCTGCATGTAGGCGGTTTAGTTGACTTATCCATTGGAATTCGGCCTATGTCCTATACAGGTGAGTTAGTCATTGGAATCCTGCCTGTAAGCGGTTTAGGTGACTTATCCATTGGAATTTGGCCTATGGCCTGTACAGGTGAGTTATTCATTGGAATCCTGCCTGTAGGGTATATAGGGGTGTTATCCATTATAATTCGGCCTATACCCTGTACAGGCGAGTTATTCATTGGAATCCTGCATTTAGGCCGTATAGGTGAATTATCCATTGGAATTCCTTCTATGGCCTGTACAGGTGAGTTATTCATTGGAATCCTGCCTGTAGGCGGTTTAGGGGACTTATCCATTGGAATTCGACCTATGGCCTGTACAGGTAAGTTATTCATTGGAATCCTGCCTGTAGGCTGTATAGGTGAGTTATCCATTGGAATTCGGTCTATGGCCTGTACAGATGAGTTATGCATTGGAAACATGCATTTAGGGCGTATAGGTGAGTTATCCATTGGAATTCGGTCTATGGTCTATACAGGTGAGTTAGTCATCGGAATCATTCCTGTTGGCCGTAAAGGGGAGTTATTCAATGGAATTCGGCCTGTGGCCTGTATAGGTGAGGTATTCATTGGAATCCTGCCTGTAGGCGGTTTAGGGGACTTATCCATTGGAATTCGACCTATGGCCTGTACAGGTAAGTTATTCATTGGAATCCTGCCTGTAGGCTGTATAGGTGAGTTATCCATTGGAATTCGGTCTATGGCCTGTACAGGCGAGTTATCCATTTGAAACATGCATTTAGGGCGTATAGGTGAGTTATCCATTGGAATTCGGTCTATGGCCTATACAGGTTAGTTATTCATTGGAATCCTGCATTTAGGACGTATAGGTGAGTTATCCATTGGAATTCGGTCTATGGCCTGTACATGTGAGTTATTCATTGGAATTCAGTCTATGGTCTGTATAGATGGGTTATCATTGTTATTCATTGGAATCCTGCATTTAGGGCGTATAGGTGACTTATCCATTGGAATTCGGTGTATGGCCTATACAATTGAGTTAGTCATTGATATCCTGCCTGTAGGCGGTTTTGGTGACTTATCCATTGGAATTCGGCCTATGGTCTGTACAGGTGAGTTATTCATTGGAATCCTTCCTGTAGGCTATATAGGGGTGTTATCCATTGGAATTCGGCCTATGGCCTGTATAGGTGAGTTATTCATTGGAATCCTGCATTTAGGCCGTATAGGTGAGTTATCCATTGGAATTCGGCCTATGGCCTGTACAGGTGAGTTATTCACTGGAATCCTATATGTTGGCTGTATAGGGGAGTTATCCATTGGAATTCTGCATTTAGGCCGTACAGGGGAGTTATCCATTGGAATTCGGTCTATGGCCTGTACAGGTGAGTTATCCAGTCGAAACATGCATATAGGCCGTATAGAAAAGTTATCCACTGGAATTTGGCCTATGGCCTGTACCGGTGAGTTATTAATTGGAAACATGCATTTTGGCCGTATATGTGAGATATCCATTGGAATTCGGCCTATGACCTGTACAGGTGAGTTATTCACTGGAATCATGTATTTAGGCATTATAGGTGAGTTATCCATTGGAATTCGGTCTATGGCATGTACAGTTGAGTTATTTATTGGAATCCTGCCTGTAGTCTGTATAGGGGAGGTATCTATTGGAATTTTGCATTTAGGCCGTAAAGGGGAGTTAATCATTGGAATTCGGTCTATAGCCTGTGCAGGTGAGCTATCCATTGGAAACATGCATTTATACCGTATAGGTGAGTTGTCCATTGCAATTCGGTCTATGGCATGTACAGTTGAGTTATTTATTGGAATCCTGTCCGTAGGCGGTTAAGATGCGTTATCAATTGGAATTCGGTCTATTCAAAATGAGGTTATTGCGGGTCCCCAGTCCCGGTAAAGCAGGAGTGATGTTTTCAAAGGATGTATGTATGTCTATGTCTCCGTCTGTCTGTCTGTCTGTCTCCCTCCCTCCTTCCCCTCTCTCTCTCTCAAATGCACGATGGAAAGAACAGGGACACATCCACCCTTAGCCAAGTGAAAACATACACATGCCGCAGCTCTGTCATATATAAATTGTCATACAATTTATATTGACGCGCACTGTAAGGCTGTTTGGGTTCGTATTCGCTAAATCAGAGTCGCATCTGGATCCAAACTGTTTAACACCCTGATCGTGTATGTTTGCAAATTCTTGTCATAGGCTATCACAAACCCATGCATAGTTAACAAAGAAAGATGGTAGGGTACGTTAGACTTTGACCGGAAAATAACACAGCGACCCTAGTCATAATCAAGTTCAAATCAGCATTCGCCGTAAATTAAATTCTTTATCATGATCAATACCATTATCATCTTTATCATCCACCATCATCTTGGGATCTAAACTTGATTTTGAACAGTTAACTGCGCAGAGAAATGCTTAGAATGGACAAAACGTGTCCGGCCATGTACTGACGGAAGGCTCCCGGCACTTTGTGACTGTGTTTGTGCGGTTTGCTTGCGCCTGCCATTAATTCCACTCAGTCCACCATAGGACTTCCATTGCGTGTTTTCTTTCCATTTCTCCACTGGCGAAATGGAAAATGTTCAGTAAATACACGATTTTATGGTTATCTGTTGACAATTCGTGTTTTATTAGGTGGAATTCAATCGATCTTACCTTAAAGTAACCATATTGTTTATAAAAAACGGTTAAAATCTACCCAGAAATTACTTTTAAATTTTCCTTTGCGTGTTTTCCTTCTATTTCTCTAGTGGCAGAATGGATTTTATTAAATAAATACACGATTGCACAATTAATAATGGACAAATGAAACTCAGCATGGTCTAATTCGATAGAATTCGTGTAAAGAAAGTAGTCAGCCTGAAAAAAATGACCAAAAAACAACATATAAATGTCTACGGTATTTCATTTCCATTTCTACTATAAATCTCTATTTCTCCACTGATGAAATGGACATTTTTATGCGATTTTATGGTTATCTATTGCTAATTCTCGTTTTAGTTGGTCTAATTCAATTGAAATTACCTTATTGTACCTATACTGCTTAAAAACTGTTAAAATCAACCCAGAAATGACTTTAATATTTCAATTGCGTGTTTTCTTTCCATTTCTCTAGTGGTGCAATGGACTTTTTAAAGTAAATATACGATTGCACAGTTAATAATGGACAACAGATGCTTAGCTTGATCTAATTCGATAGACTTCATGTAATTTTCTCCACTGGCAAAATGGAAATTGTTCAGTAATTAACCCTTCCCCTGTTCTGTGTTTATTTCAAATTTCAATACCTACTGAATATTCATGGACAAAATAGTTATAATGAAATAAGGAAGGATGGATATTGTAGCCATTTTGGAAACTAAAGAACCAGATCTATCAAATTCTATTAGCAAGCAGAGCAGACTCTGGTCAGACGGCTCCTGTAGAAGCCGTCTGATCTGGGTCTACTCTGTTTGCAAATGCGTGAAAACACGTTTGTATGAGGGAAAGGGTTAAGCGTTTTGTATTGTTATCTATTGACAATTCTTGTTTAAGTTGGTCTAATTCAATCGAAATTAGCTTATTGTACTTATACTGCTTGAAAAAACCCTATTAAAATCGATCTATAAATGACTTTAAAATTTCCATTGCGTGTTTTGTGTTCCATTTCTTCCATTTCTTACTTAGCGTTACTTAGCGTTTCTTCCATTGCGTGTTTTAGACTTACAGATTTAAACCGGTTTACGGTAGCCGAAGATAGCCGAAACATACATGCGAGTGCCGAGTGATTTAGTCATTAGTTTTAGCTCACTTATCCATTGGCATACTGACTCGACGTAACGTATGCACGGGGCGGTAACACACAAATGTACTTTACGGTGTTAATCCCATTGTTTTTATTGTTCGGTGCCGTCAATAAACAAGTTAATTTATTTTTCGGTATTTTTGAAGAGCGATAATTTGCGACGTGAGTGAAAAATGGTAAGTATAAATAAAGTTTATGATTTCATGTCTTTCTCACTATCAACAAGTTATTACTATGTGATTGTTTCTCGGTGTTTTATTAACTTCTTGGATATATCATCGTTATTTTGTACTGGACCAATTTGTTTCTATTAATTTATTCCACTTGAACCATCGGATATGTGATTGGTATTTTTTATGTGTTATTTGCAATTTTTATTCTGACTTTGAATTCTTCTCGTATTGGTGTTGTGTTAATTGTGTAATTGTGCTGTGTGACAATGACAGACAACTGTATAGATTGTGGGGAATTGGTTCGGCCTTTACAGCAGGCAGTTACATGTGACTCATGTGAAAGATGGCAGCACCGCACGTGCAATACGGGTATGTAATTCTTTCGTCTATCTTCCAGTAGATCTACTTACTGTAATTTATAAATATATATTAGTGAATGTGAATTAAGACGCTTGAACACCGAATCATTATCCCTTTCCCTGTTAGTGTATATTACCAAATTTTAATACATACTGAATATTCATGGGCAAAATAGTTATGTAGCAGGAATCATTTTTAGCACGGCCCTTTTTAGCAGTACAGTTACCCTTATTTACCTTTAACTCGTTAACCCATAGTGTCACGTTTACACGTCTTTATATTAAACATGTGTATATTACATTAGTTCATTGTAACCAGTATAGGTCCAGATCGGAGAGCTTGCACTGGAGCCCTCTGATCAGGTTCTGCCCTGTTTGTTAATCTGTAAACTGGAGTAGTTCATTTGTAGTTTCATGGGTCAATGGGTTAACTGGCACTGGCTCTAAGTCTTTCAGTCCTTGTATACACATCGTGTTGAAAACCTACTTGACAAATCCTTGTGCAGCATGAGATTCCTCATGCCTGGTGTACTTTATAGCTATATAAGGACTGACTTTTTCTAGATTCGTTGCTTTTGCTCTGGACAGCCAAAGGTAGCTCTTACCTACTTGTCACTGCAAGCCACCTCTTTCTCTCTCTCTTTCTTTACTTTTCTTCCTATGCAATTCTCATTGTAAAATACTTGGTAAGAACAATCATAATTAAAAGATGAAACCCTAGACTAAACTTCGTTTTCATTTACTACTCGAAAGAACCTGGGTAACAGCAAGCCTGTTACAGTTATAACGAAATATGGAAGGTGGAAAATTGTAGGCTAGTCATTTTAGAAAGTAAAGAAATTACATTAGCAAACATAGCGGACCCTGATCAGGAACCGTCTGATCTGGATCTACTCTGTTTGCAAATGCATGAAAATGTGTTTATATGAAGAAAATGGTTAAGCTTGAGTTGCGGTGGCTGTCTAGCCGTCTTGTCAAAACTAACTTTTTGTTTAACCTTTGACTTGTTGATTTTCACTGTATTGGGGTTTACAGTCGTAGGTTTGAGTCTGTCTTTTGCTATCGGCAGTATGGATCTGGTCTGTCTGCCCATGAGTAATTGTGCAGGAGTATAACCACATTCAAGTGGAGTATTTCTATACTCTAGAATGGCAATGTAAGGGTCTGACGTTTTACAGTCTGCATTGTTCTCCCAGCAAGACCGTTTGACATCTCATGTAAAGGACTCGAAGTTCTGTGCTTTAATCCCATGCACTCGTTGGCAAATTGTGAAAATAGTTCTTAATAGAACTGGGGGCCATTGTCACTGATTCAAATGTCTGGGATTCCATTTCTAGAGAAATGAACTGTCATTTTTAGGGTTTCGGCTTTGCCGAAATCCTTATAAAGTGGATTGCGACTCAAACTTTCACGGAAAACCCTATTGCACGAGCTCTACCTAGCGGGAATCCCCCTAAGAGAATACGCGCATGTGCAGTGCTTGGCTTACAATCCGGTTCCGGAATCTTACAAAATATTTATAATGAAATATGGAAGGTGGATCCATAAGCAAACAGAGCAGACTCTGATCCTATGGGAGCTGTCTTATCTGGGTCTAATCTGTTTGCAGATGCATGAAAACAAGTTTATATGAGGGTGATTAAGGGTTAAATGGACTTCTTCTGTTCTTCCCATCAGAAACTACAGTATAAAGGTTATAGCAGCACTGGTGATCACTAGTGCAGGGCAACTGTTACATCATGCTAAAATCTCTAGAGGTCATACGCTTAAATCTTTGCACGCTAGCGGCGAAACTGTGATACCTATGCAAACAGTTTGGATCCAGATGAGAGGCCACAATTCTGCCTCTCATCAGGATCCAAACTGTTTGTCATCTTGACTGTATTTTTGCATAAAATGAATGAAAGTTTATTGAAGAATTGAAGCAGACTGCAATTCTCGCAGACGAAAAATCACTCAGCATTGTAAGGATTAAGCAAGCTGTAGAGATCTGTAATATCGTCTGCTTGAAGTTTGTCATCATTTGAATTTCTAAAAGATCAGTTTTAGGCATTTTAACCTAAGGCAAAATTGTCACAAGTTGTAAACAGTTTAGATTTTGGTCAGACAGTTACTTGGTATTAGATCTGAATCCAAACAATGTGTCCCACTTTGCCAACCTCTGTTGTTTAAGTAGCTTGGATGGTAGTATTAACAATTACTATTAAAAGGAAACAAGGGTTTTTGTATCCTTTATATTATTAAAACAATCATTAAAAGGAAAAAGTAGAAAGACAAAGAAAATGAGACAAAACACTTTCTTATCTTTTAATTAATAAACATTTCATCATTTATTGATTTACGTGTCAGGCTTATAGTATCTTATAGTGTCTTATAGTATCTTATAGTAATGTATGTAATTTATTTCTAATTCATATCATTTATTGCTATGACGACGGTTACTGATCAGGGTCTGGATAAACTATTCTATGAACTTCTGTGTCTTTTCTGTTTACAAAAGCATAGAAAGGCTTATTTTTGCTCAGACCAATTGTACCCGATATGGAACTCTGAAATCGTCTTCACTATATAATATAAAGTGAAACAATATTATGTGCCTAACAACCCATATACCAATGGGAGGTTTTACTTCAAATTTTCACCAATGATAAGCTGTCAACCTTGATGTGAAGATTTTCTTAAAGAATGTAATTATTGCTCTGACCATTTTACCAGAGTTATGGGACTCTGAAATTTTCTTCACTGTATACATGTAACGCACAGTCAAAAGATAGCTTGAAAAGATGCTTGATATAGAGATACTATTTTTATGGGGAGGAGTGCATCAGTGTCTTGGAAACAATTTTCTAGTTAATTTTATTTTCCCTGTTGTATCCTGCCATGCTAAATTCTGAAGGGTGGTGATCCCCGGAAGCAAAAATTGCAACACAAAAAGAGAAAATTGCAGACTCGGTTTTATTGAGTCTGTTCATGAGCAGTAATTGAAAGTGCAACACTGCTCACGCCCCCTAGCACCGGCTTAAGCGGTATTCAATTTTCAGAACAAGAAGTACTGAAATTCATGATCTCAAAGGATCAGAAGGTATAACAACACTGAGAATGAAGTACGGGGGCGACGTTTTACGGCCGCCACACAAGCACTTAACACCTGCTGTTGTGCAGATTATAAATTCTGAAGGGTGGTGATCCCCCGGAAGCAAAAATTGCAACACAAAAAGAGAAAATTGCAGACTCGGTTTTATTGAGTCTGTTCTAAGTTGAATATATTTGTTACTTTATAATTTGTCATAGTGTTAATATCACCCAAAGTATATTTGGCAATTATTTGTAGGGTATTTAGAATCATAAGGAATATGTCTACAATTGGTGGAAGTGTATATATGGATAAGTTAATGATGCATGCTAATTGCTGTTATGATCCACCAGATAGTAGCAGAAGTATGACCCTTACTTTCAAATAATGGAGTGATGGCTCTATACTACATTAAACTATTAATTTTGGCTCTATTGGCACAAAGTGGCAAGTTGAGCTAGCGGAATCGCCCTGTGTGTGACATGTTCATAAAACAATTCTTTAATTGTCTTCCAAACTACTGACATGATTTTCAGAAAAAATCCACAGCAAACA